>CAAKHG010014170.1:13013-40801 GCA_901007715.1 Dactylopterus volitans
ATGAACATCAGGCAAAAAAAAAAAAAAAAAAAAAAAAAAAAAAAGGAAAAAAGGAGATTGTTTCTTCCCTGGCTGATGTTTCTTAATGGTTGATATTGATATACTTGATATGCAGTAAAATAAGATGCCGTAAGAACAGTTGGCCGAGCATTGACAGCAAATTTCCAATCAAGAAGCCAATGCGCGGTTGAGTTGCCAGGAAAAAATGCTGAAAAAATGAACCAGATTTCATAAAACTTTTTCTAGATATGCAGTGATAAACACACAAACCTGATTTTTATTTTTATTTTTATTTTTTTTTTACATAACCATGATCTTACCCTGAAAGTTACCAAGTATTTGTGTTTAAACCAAATTCTAGCCATAATGTTAAAAGATGATGAATAAAATGTTGGTTATTATCTGAGCTGTAAATTGGCCTCTTGATGTTGATGCACCATAAATAACCTACTTCACCTTTCTAAATGCAAAAGGAATTATGACCTCAGTATGTGTCGAGCAGGGTAAACAAATGAGAGGTTTGGGCTGTGTTGTCAAAACTGCTAGCTCACAAGAACCCATTAAAGCTCATTAAAAAAAAAAAACAACCCAAAAAAACAGCATTGAGTCACATCATGAAACATGGTGTTAAAGGCGCCCCTCAGAAAAATTTCACCCAGTTCTGTGTGTGCTTTCAGCTGTTAACACCCGATGAGCCGGTGCGACGGTGCTCTTCCATCCCAGCATCAGTCATCACATGTGCAGGGAGAAAAAGAGTAAACAGTTTGCCATTTTTGTCGAGGAAACCCCAGAGCTATATTTTGTTTTGAAGTGTATTTATTTTATGATTCAAGATTTATAATCGGCCATCTGCCGGTGGGCAACGCACAGCTGGATAATTCACCCAAAGAAAATATGGTGGTGAAAAATTCATGCCTGCGTGTCAGTCTGACCCCTGGTCATCTCCTGGCTGTCCCACCTCCGGGATGAGAAAAGCCCCTCAGTGCTGCTGAGTGATGGGGGTTAGACCACCAGACGGCCGTCCCTCCGCAGCCTTTGACATCCTCTTTTGCTCTTCTTTTTCGACCACATCAGAAATGGAGACGACCGGCTACAGACGAGCGCCTCCGGGACCGTCACAGATTATTCCCAGGAACGTACAGTACATACGCACGCAGACATGTGAACAATGCATACATACTGTGGTGCAGTGTGCTGCACGTGAAGCCCTGCAATTTCTATATTTGACACAGCACTAAAAGGAGACGCAGGGCATCATGTCACTGCATTGAGGCCTCGGGACTCGCAAGTAGCAATTACTGTCATGAAGAAGTCAAATATTCAGCGTGAGGAGTGAAAAGCAGCCCTCCGCATGTGACGAGATGAAGGAGTGCCTCCAGCCTGCCAACAGATTAAGTGGCCACTGAAGCCCACATGTCGTACTCTGTGTTTCCTGCGAATGCTGTATTTCCGTAATCCTACAACTCTCTGTTAACCACTTGTCTAAATAGTCATAAATCAGCAGAGAATTCCTGTTTTTATTAAGAAGGCACTAAAGCTTCCAAAGCTGCTGTAGAAAATGAGACTGGAAATGGATCGCTAAATAAGCTCCCTTCCAGCAAACAACGTTGGAATTATCTCAACAACTGAACATGCAAACACGGCCCAGTAAATAATGGCTCCACTTACGGCATATGATTGTTTTGTTCGCCGTGATCCAATCACTTACCAGAGACACATGCACGCCCAGGCAGAGACAGCTGCGTTTCTCGCCCTCCAGATCTCACTGCTAACGCCCTTTGAGACTGAAATCAGCCTCCCAGTTAAGGGAGAAGACTCAGTGAGTGATCCTTTTTTTCCTCCCTGCACAGATGAGAGTTCATATGTTACATCCTTGCCCTCAGCTGGGATTGCCATTTCCTCGCCTCTTTGACCTGAACTTCAGATGGCGGACTCTTGCAGGAGTCAAGGTGCAGGAGAACAAACATGAATGCTGGAAACTAGAAGTGTGGGCCCTGCCTGAGGTCTGCAGCCCCGGGGCTACGTGCGGGGTTCGGGGAAGCCTGCTCGACTCTCCTCTGCCTGCCAGCCTACGAGGGAGGGTTGGAAAAGTAATCAGCTGGCCGCCTCAAGACAGGGCCCCGCTTGAACATGGGTGGCCACCAACACAGGGTCTCCAAACAAATGGCTTTACATGATGTGATCACTATCTGATGCGCTGCAAGGGAGGGCGAACGGAACATAAATGACACTTTCCTGTTGAAAGAGAAATCATGGATGATGTAACAGCGCCGTTTGAGGGTGGCCAGAGAAAACAGAGATGAACAGGGCCGTGTTTGTCTGCTGCCCAGGCAGGCGGCCTCAGCCTGGGTAGCCTCTCTGTATTCAGACAGTCAGTAATAAAATTTTGTGTGAGGTGAAAGAAGTGGCTCTGCGGCTTTCTTCATGCCTACTAAGTAAAAAAGGTCAGTCAGTGTGGTGTAAAGGGGGAGGAGATGTCTGTCAAGTCACAGCAGCCTGCCGCGGAACTATGAAACACATCCACTGTGCATTATGTCATTTTGCCATTTGGAGGAGGAACAACAGAACTATTAGCGGCCAAATGTATGCATTTGGATCATTTGTCATGGGGACAACCCCTGCCAGGAAAATACAGAGCAGCTTGAAAATGACTGTAATAAATGTAATGTTTAGACTTGGCTCCAGTTCAGTTCCTGTGAATAAGACCCTTGGTACAAGATTGACACAATTCCCTACAACAAGCTAACAGTGAAGATTGCTATGTGCAACAAATTTTTAGATCATATGATTTGTAGGTAGGGGTTGCCACAACATCTGCACAGCATGCTCAGTATTGCATGGTGCAGCACTTTCAACCGCTGATGTAAACTGCTTCCATATGGTACCTAAACGTGGAGGGCGAGGGGCACCACTAGAGGTCGCCACACCACTGAGCACGTCAAAAGCGAGGCGCAGAGGGGAGACGCCGCACAACTTTTTTCTCCCCTCCGAGAAGCAATCAACTTTACTGCTTTAATTATAAATATGAACGGACTTGAATAACGTGTTGCATCTGGAGCCACATGTTCCTCCTTCCTCTCCAGCTGAAAAAAAGCCCCCCATCCCGCCCCCGCCACCTCCTATAAAGACATGGCCCCGCGCCTGATCTTTGTGGTTCACATCCCTGACCGTTGGTCCACAGGTCAGACCACCGGTCCCTCAGGAGGAAGGTCCTCACCTCTCTTCCTTTTAAAACAACAGCGGTGGCGGGGTCAGGGATCTGTTTTTACTGACATCTCCTCAAGATGGCGACCAGCGGGAGCAGCTGCAGGTAGGAAACCGTCAGGGGCCGATGCAGAAACATTAACACGGGGACGCGGACGCTCTAAAACATTTGCAAAATCGTAATTTCTCCTCTCTTAACACTCAAAAAGGCTTGGCTAAGTACACAAAGCCTGTACGGTCAATATAAAAGCTTAATGAGAAGACTTGAGGACTTGACAACTTAACTAGAATTTGTATGTTCTAGTAAGGTGGTTTTCCTATAAAGTGTCTTTAGTATTTTAAGGTATCAGTGTTACTTGACCAGTATTACTCCCTGTGTCTGTCACACACGCACACACGCACACATTCACACATGTGTACACACACACACGCGCACGCACACACACACACACACACACACACACACACACACACGCACACACAGACGCGCATGCACACACAGACAAAGACAAATATGCTTTCTCTTATTTTTGGAGGCACAGCAAGGTCTTTTGCCAAATACAGCTTTTATACTGCCTGGCCTCCAATCCAAATGGCTCTATAACAGTTAGGAAACCTCCAGGGCCCACAAAGACCAAAAAGAAACAGAGGAAAAAGTGCAATTGGCAACCAACCACACATATTCACTGAGCTCATCCCACCAGGCAGCCGTAAATCATTATGAAAGCAAAAGACATTGTGGTTGGTGCTATCATCTAAGACCAATAAAGCAGCCATGTGTACGAACAACCTCCTCGCATATAACTGTCATGTCACTGGATGTTTCTATGTGTGGCTTTGATGGGATCATGATGTGTCAGAAGGAGGACAAAGGTGCAATAAGGTTGGTTGAGCTCTTGCAATAAAAGACAAAGAGAAAATAAGCCCTTTTGTCTCTTTGGCCACGTTCGCCGTCGTGGAGAGACTGACAGTGATTCGCCTGCAGGACATTTACAGTCTATTCCCACAGGAAAGAGACAACTAGGAGATGATGAGTCAGACGCTAACGAATGCAGGAGTCCTGGTGGTGGTAGCAATCAGCCTTACGATTAGTCAAACTGGAAATAGTGTTCCTGTCGGTGGAACAAATGTGGTCTTCAAAGGCCTCCCATAAGAGGCCCATTGGTTTATTTTCCATTCCCCCCTTGAAAAGTTTGATGTCCAAACAGCACAAATAAACAAAAACAGAGGATATGATTTAAGGACCGGGCTATCCGGAACACAAGAGATTTGGTTACGTCAGTTCGCTCACGACTGCAATTTTGCCAGCAAGGGGAGTGGGGGCAGAGGGTGTGTGCGGTGGGCAGAGGAGGATGATTTCAATGTTCCTGCTCCTCAAAGCAGATGATTTTATAGTATCAGATCATTATATGGGCCAATATTATGTGTTTTCATTGGGCCTAAATACTCTAGCAACGCTCCTGGTGGCTTCTACCAGTTATTTCCTTAAGCATCATTGCCTTCACCGAGGTGGTTCTGTTTTCCCACCCGCGCCTATTGGTTTGTTACCTCCACCGATGAGGTCATGTTGTCACCGATGTTTGTTTGGCTTGGCCGAGCCATTTTTGGAAAGTAAATCCGCATCAATATTTCCCATCCACTCATCCCAAAGTCCTTTTGATTTTTGCCGCCGCTGTGGCTCTGTTGTGGTTAAACATGACAAATGATTCATTTTGGTAGTATCTCACAGCCAGGTGTTTATTTTTCCACCACGTTTGCCATCCCATGCACAGCCAAAGCAGCGCTGAGCACCACCTGCTGATAGAAGCCACTCCAGGGACCGCTGCTCCCGGTCCACAGTGACTCCCTGACCACAGTGCCAAGACATGAAAGGAAATTGTGCTGTCTTGGCAGAGGTTTGCACCCTCTAAGGGATTGTAATTTGTTTATTTGTCGATAGGCTTATGGGAAAACTAATGTATCAAACTTTGTGGAGAGAGGCCAGGGAAAAACCCGGCAAATTTTTGGTAACAATTTGGACCAAGGGGTTTTTCTTTGGAACTTCCACCAATATCAATCAGCCTTTAATCAACATTTTCCTGAATTGTTCACAAAGTGATACGTGGATCCCGATGAAAATCAGGCAAATACACATATTTTTCTGTATGAATAAGAAAATATATTAGATATTGCCATAATTATTTGGTTATTTTTGAGAAATGAAAAAATGCTGCGTGCAGTCAGTTTATTTCCTTTTCCCCGTTTTTTTTCTGTCATGATAATAAGGAGTATAGTGAGTTTGACCATGTGGCGCTTCTCCACTCTGCACTCCGTCTGACATGTATTACAGGGGAAGAAAACCGAGGGCGTCATCCGGTGACACAGGCGTCAGTAGGCACCTCATTCCCTCTGGGCCTCACTCTGCCATTCGCCTTCAGAGGGGCGTTCATCTTCGGCTTTAAAGACATGGGGCGCTGCCAAGTTCAACCCAACCCAGAGACATCGACTACTATTAGCTGGCTTCCTGACCAGAGGCTGCCTGGGGGTTTCAGAGCGAGACGGTTGGCTGGCCTGGTCGTCCTCTCTCTGCTGCGAGCTTCTGCCGTGTGATCTGGAGGCAAGCTGAGATAGCAGAGGCTCGCCATTCGACCACAGTTTACTCTGTGAGTGAGGGAAGGAGACGTGGCCATGTAACAGTATTTACTTCATCACTGACTTCATGTGGGTGGTCCGCCCCCCCCCTCCCTTTTTGCTGGAATACAATGGCCGCACCAGACACTGCTCACTCACATACTGTCCTGCCTCATTGGAAAAGTCATAAAACACGAGTCGCCCAGGGCGTGTGAGATATACTGTTCAGCTTCCCTGGTTCCTTACAGGCTACCATACATTTCTGTCGCAAGACACATATACAGTAAGTTTCGAGATATCTGTGTACAAGAACATGTTAGATCACAGGGTAATTCATTAAAACTGCTTGATATAAGCTATAAAATATATTTCTAGTGATATGAAAAAAACTACCGGGGTGGCAAATTGCACCTGAAGCAGCTTGGAGGATGTTTTTTTTTTTTTTCTCCAGTTAGTTCAGCAAAATGCCTCTGAATTCACAATTCGATCTGACTTTTATTTCTTGTTTTTGTGAAGAAAATTTTTTTTTTCTCGAGAAATCAATAACAAAAAGTTGATATCTGATTTGACTCATTTAAGGACATTTCAGTTACAATTCCTATTGCTCAGTATTGCTCAGACAGACATGAAAGAAATAATCAGAGATAATGCAGTAGATTGTACAAGGGACCCTCAGAGCTGACGCATTGTTAAAAATATCAATATTTACATGAAGAATGGGTCCCAAAACAGTTTACTGGCAGTAAATCTCAGAAGAAGCTTTAACTACAGCCAACAAGGTTATGAGGGGCCGATGTGTGTATTCACCGAAAAGGCAACATGCAAAGCAAGTACAAATACACAAGACAGCACTTTCAACTTTCCACACACTGGAGCTAGTGACGGTGCACGCAAATACAAACAACACTAAAAAATATTAATGTCAGCCGCTTAACCCCAGTCGACCGCTCAGTCTTCCCTGCTGTTTACAAGTCTTTATTCGATCGTCACATTCATCCGCCATGGACAATAACCGACACGACAAAAGTGAGAGGTGTCAACATACAAGCAGCTGTGTGTACGGCACTGGAGGACCCCCGCGTTACCTTTGTGCTCCCTTGTAGATGCGGTGGTCAGCTTCAAGGTGAGACATCAGCAGCGGTTATTTGCTGGAGGTGTAGGGTGGAAGAGGAGCCACTGCCTTTTACCTGTGACGATGAGCTAACTGACAGTTGACTTTCGGCGGGCTAAAGGCGGACATTTGCTTGCGGACTGCACCTTCTCCTGGGGTGTGCGTCTCCCTTTAAGTGTGTGCCATTTGCTTTCGAAACTCTGGCCAATCCTGTGCAGGCATGAGTGTGATTCGCAGCGGTGGTTTCTGGCCTTGGGAAGGCACCGGTTGCCGCGACACTGATGCACTTTATGTTGAAAATAGACTGTAAAACCCAAGTATTAAAAGATCGATCTTGGGATTTATGAATCAATATCACATGGCCATTTTAATCTGAAAATCGATTTCTTCAATCCCAACTGTGGCCGCCATGTGAAACTAGTCAAGCTAAACCTGCCCCACGGAGTGTGTCTGATGTGATGTTGACGTTTGGATAAGCACAGAGGAGCAGCTTTGTTGAGCGATATGTGTGTGACCTTGCTACATGACCTGCGGCACTGGAAATGAAGCAGATCAACATTGTAATTTCTCTGAATTGACATCTGACCGGAGAGGAAATCTGGTCCAGTGTGGCTTAAATTACTTCACTTCCATTTTTCATGCCTCATTGGAGATGGGAAGCAGTACTGTAAACCAAGGTCAAATAATTAAAGCTCAGAAATGTGAAACATCCAAACGGAAAGCTGGTACTCGCATATTAGATCAATATTACCCACTGAACAAGGCTGCTTCCACGAGATATATTTCACTGCTGATTGTGCCGTTGATAAATGCTCCAGAAGATTTGTTAGAATATCGCACTTCCTTCGAGAAAAAAAAAACGTGCTTCAACACTACATTTTCACAGGCTTTCTCCTATTTTCTTTTTCTTTTTTTTTTTCTTTTTTACAAGACAAGCCTACACACACACGCACACACACACACACAAGGTAATGTAGATGTAACTGGAAGACTTCTCAAGGCATATGGATGCCATTTGTAAGCTGCACTGAGAATGTATAGGTCAGTGTAGCCCTTTGGTATCTCTCTATCCATCTGTTTTCACATTACTTGCAAATTATAGCGTCCTCCAGACCCAAATGAACATAAATCAGGCCGGTGAAAGTGCAGAAGTTTTCCCATCTGTCATAAAACAATGATTTAAAGTACGGGTTGTCAAAATATGGCGCTGTGAATTCGCCCCGCTCCCCAGCAGTAGGAACACAAAGCACCATCTCATCGGAATAATTTATGGCCTCTAAGGGAACAGAGGGTGATTAGGGCTCAGGCCACCAACAGTCAGAAAAACAGTAGGAGCTCCAATAAGGATGGCTGGAAAACCTAGACCAAATTTATCAAACAATTCAGCTCAATCTATTTCTGTTTGCAGAAGAGAGTGAGATATATGGCCTGTTTGGTATACTTGGTACATCCCTGGAACATTTGGTCATACTGCATTTGTGAGTTTTGGAGAATCTACATTAAATAGTCGTAGCCCAGGACATGTGATGCATTGGTCAGCTGAGGTGCGCGAGGCCAAGCCAAATATACAACAGGACGTTCCTGGATTTTAAGCAACATATTCGTGTAAATGATGTCACCGCGTCACTATAAAATTGTTTCTTTTAAAGGTGGAGTTTTAGGGCGAGAGCGTTCACCAGTGGTTGTGGGCGTTTGGCATCCGCAAACAAGTGGACTAGTGAAAATGCCGGTCTCAGCCGCCTTTACCTTAAATGGCCCTGGTAACTAAAGCTGCACAGTGGGACACGGCTTCCTGTATGGTCAGTTAATATATTATGATTAGCTCGGCGACCACAGTTAGTGAGAGGAAATGCAGGGGAAGGGTGCTTGCGTTTACAACAGGGTACTGTTGAAGCCAGCTTGGGTGGCTCCCAATTAATAGTTTTGTTTATTGACATTTTTCATGTGTCTCTAAATAACATAAATAGCACATTTCCCGTGAACCAGAAATGGGTGCCGTAAAACGAGCCTTGGTGGTCATGCAGCTATCAATATGGCTTTTTTTCTCTTCGCATTAAGAAATGCGAGTTTTACAGAGAAAAAGCCTGAGCGGACCTCCAGTCTGAGCAGGCTTTTGAAATGAGGGTTTACAGATTCAATTCCTGATGTGTTTTAGCCAAATAGTATCGATTTATCTTCACCTGCCTCTGTCATCTTTGACAGCTGCACATATATTGTTCTTGCATCTAATTTTACAACTGCTCCTTTGGGTCCCTGGTCAGTCATTGGCTCTGTGTGAAAGGAGTCAGCCCCCCCGGTCCCCCAAACAGCGTACAAAGTTCAAAGATCCTCCTCACGGGGCTACAGGTGCTTTGCTAGTACAGCTGAAGGAAAACTGATCTCACTCTTACATCATGATGAGCAATTGCTCGGATGCCTCACTGACATTATTCCACTCAACATATTCACAAAACGCATGAAAACACGACAACAAGAAAGACGAAGGGATTATTTCTGTCTTCTTGGATCTTCCTCTGTGACTCTGCAGCGGCCTATTTTGCATAATCTATACACTCAGCAAGGGTCTGACACACATTAAAGTAATTCCCCCCACAAGCTTATCTGAGTTAATTGTGCAGCAGCCTGGCAATCTTCTGAACCACCCAAGCATCAGCTCTCTGGAGGTTGTTCTGCATGTCCGCTAACCAATCAGCAGAGCGCTGTGCGTCGCCGCTGGCGGTCCACCCTGCGATCCAAAGGCTGTTCTGGCCAAGTAGTTGCTTATTTCTCAGGAGGACTCCAATGCCCTCGCTGGGACTCTTAAACATCTGAAGTGGAGCGAAGTTCAGGGGCCTTTGCAGCCTCGGCCACACAGGCCTCGCTATCTGTTTAAACAGCAGGTAGTCCCCCAACTCCGCTCTGTTTGTGTCCATGGCTTCCTTCAACTGGAGGGGTGTGGGGAGGGGGATTTCCCATACAGTCCATTGCGCCGAAGGGACCCTCCATTCAGCTCGAGCTCAATGGAAACAAAAACACACATTTACAGTATGTGTCTGACTATTATTATTTTCAGCTGAGCCAATTGCTCCAGTTAGAATGAATGCGACGAAAAAGCCTGCCACAAACAACGCCGCATTTGTGCGTGCTGCATGTTCCACATCCATGCCACTGCACTTTTTCTGAGAGAGGGCGGGGGCGGGGGGTCCTAAACTAAAATCAACAAAGTCTTCAATATTTTTGTTGAATGACAGAAAAGAAAAGAATGGAGGAGGTGAGAAAAAAAAAAACAACAAGAAAAATCCAACTGCTGGTCCTTTATGCACAGCCAGACAGGTTTCCTCGATCAAGGTGGCCTCAGCTGGGCTTCTATTGCATCTCATGTCAACACTGCTGACAGCAAAAAGCACTTAGGGACCAACAGATCACTTTACCATTCCTGCAGCAGGAAGGGAATCCTGGAGGTGGGCGGCGGGGGCTGCGGAGGGGCCCAGAGGATTGCAGCGTGGCACAATGAAGGGCTGCGGCCAGTAGGTGGGAGTATTGTTGCTGGTTTAGTCTGACTACTTGAGTGGCTTCAAAATGTGCTGAGGAGAATTTAAAAGCAAAGATGACAGTCGCTGACCTTCAGTGCTTGTGCTCTCATGAAATTGACAATCGATTCCATCTGGATTTCTACTGACATAGTTCCTTTGAATGTGTAAAAATAAAGTGGTGAAAAGCCCTTTATGGGAAACTAGATCTGAAAGTGAGCTGTAGGTTTAGAGCCGTCAGGTTAGAGTAAAGATCATTTTATCTTGTGAAACATTCCATCTCAACTTGTATTGCTCATCTTCCAATGATATTATTATTATTATTATTATTATTATTTTGCTTCTTTCAAGTTAACAGCTTAATTGCCATTGCAGCGAGTTCTACTGGGACACAAATGGAAGACTCATCTCAATGCTTCATTTGCAGCTAGGTAAATATAAAAACACGGATGAAAATATTTCCAGGCATCTGAGATGTTTGTGTCCACGTTGCAGTGCAGCGCTGGTGAGGTGGGACGTTTCCCAAGTGGGAATAACTGGGCAGGAAAGCAAAACATCGAATTTGGGTTTTATTATTAAAGTCAACTCACAATTCTGAAAAACATAACTTAACATTTCCGCCTAACATCTAAACATTGTAAAACAGGTGAAATACTATAATCCACATAAACCAATTGAAATACCTACATGAATCTTTTGGGGGGTTTTTTTTAGTTTTTTTTTTTTTACTATTTTGTAGTAAAAAAAAAACTATTACTATTTACAGTATGTATTGTTCCACATATTATTCTAACAGATGGACTGGCTTAAAGTCCAAGTGTTCATGCTGACTCTCATCCTGCTCCGGCACTCGCGACACACAGAAACCCAAAACCTAGACGTACTTGTGTGTCAGCTTTCAACAACTGCATGGGGTCACCCTCAGCGGATCTCACCAAGCTGTATAATTCTCCTGCCCAAATCTGCAGGCCACAGCCCGCTGCTCCTCGTCTCTGTGGGCTGCTGAGGGCAAGCACTCTCCCTGTGGTGCCATACACACACACACACACACACACACACACACACACACACACACACACACACACACACGCACACACACACGCACACACGCACGAGTACAATACATATTTACATACATGTTCCAATACTACGCACACATGCACGCACATTCTGATCTAAATGTTGGATATTTAAAAAAACTGTGTCTCTTGTGCTCATGCACTTTGAATTGGATTTGAAATGAAGATGTAAATATGTCTAAAATGACAAAAAAAAAAAATACAATTGACAAATATTCCTTTTCCGAAGACTTCATGCTTACAGGAAATTTATTATCACAGAAAACCATCAGTCTGTTGAATAAGTGGGTGTGTAAGTGCGTGTGTATTTGGCAGCGCTCATATATACAGTTAAGAGTGCGTGCTCTGCTGTGGCGCTGGTGGAGTTATGCAGCCAGGTGAGTCCAGGCGCCAGTGGAAGTGACACAGTCTCACCTTCACTGAGCCTGACTGCGATGATGTCTCTCAGCGTGGGGAGATGTAGCCATTCAGGGCCAGCCGAGCGTTTCAATGAGCCACATTAGCTGCTGCGCCATTGTTTCCCAAAAGGCAGCTCTGAACTTGCTTTGATGGCCCGGCAAGCCGGCCCACGTTGCACTTTGTCATTCTTCTGAACCTCGCGTCATTCAGAAGCGCTGCATTGGCGAGACGCGGCTAGTCAGACTTGGCCGCATGAAATAACACGGAATTTTTATGTTACATTGTTGGGAAATTACATTCTGAGTGAGAAATGTGTCACGACTGTGAACAACCAACTATACAGGGAAGGGTTAATAATGAAAACATACAAAACACACTACCATTTACAGTAATTCAAGAATGTAGCATTTTGATGAATTAAATATGCTATGGTGGCCTGGGACGTTCTGGGCTTATGTCTCCTTAAGCCCTTTGAGCAAAATTAATTTTCCACAAAGGGGTTGTCAGCCATCTCTCGCGCCGCCCGTCACTCATTCACAACAAGTCATTTGTAAGTCACACTTTGGCTTTGAAGGGAGTCAGGCACCCGCTAGAGGGGAAGTCCTTGAGAGAATAAAAATCTTCTGGAAGAGACCTATGATTATATCTATATTAATGGCGCTGTAAGTCTAGAAAGATGTTTTGTCTTGCGAGATCTCACAAATGGTGCTCTTTCACAATCATCTTAAACTGATTAGGGCGTAGAAATATCAGGTTCTTTTTGAAAGCTGGTGCCGTGCCTTTGGTCTTGTTGTGCAGACCCGGATGCCAGATGCAATAAATTATTACTCTAAATCAGAACAGAATGCCAGCCTCACATCAGGATAGTGATCCATGTCAAGGAAAGGGAACGCTATGTTTGAAGCAAAGCAGCGACCCAGTGTCAGGGTCTATCCCAGCTAAGTCCAAGGCTATTATTTACTATTTCAGATCTCACATGGATCTCGGCTTTTCCTGAGAGAGCATTATATGATGGAGCTTTGCGGGCACTCAAATGATTTAGTGTACTTCATCCTCAGCAAAAAACACATCGTTTGCCATAGAGAAATGCAGTAATGGTTAATAAATCATGCAGTCATCTTTCTGGTATTTACATAAATGTATTCTATAAATAACCAAATGGCATGCTACATTGTAATGCGATATATGCACAATACAACGCATAACAGCATCAAGGAACGGGCGTTTCAAAAATATGTCATTACCTTTTGTTTCACAAAAATCAAATAAATATTTAAACAAATGCTAAAACTAAAGAAACTAAAAATCATATCGTGCAAATTTATGATCTACTTCTCTCGTAAAAGTTATACTGTCTGGAGTAAGATGCACTCCCCCCGAAAGGCCATTAAACATCTCTGAGCTTTCATGGCTATCGTAATCATATGAGACTCGTGGACCTTATCTAAAGCACTGTGTCATTTCCAATATATCTGCAGACCATTTACTACCTCTGCTCTTGGGTTATTGCTGCAGCGGCAGAGGGAGGTACCAACAGGAGACTTAGCTCTCTGCTCTATTCGGAGGTTTTATTTAAAATCTGGACTTGCTTTCATTTTACTGGTCGTCCTTGCAGAAATTTAAAAGCTAAAGAGGGCAAAAATATACTCAGCTTGGGAAGCCCGCAGCTGCCATCATATGGTCAGTGCTGCCAAAAATATTTCTTAGTACACCCTGGAAGACAACTGTACTCAAAGTAATTTATTAGGCTTGACTGCTTTATCATGTAAATATCACTGAAGGTGATTTGTATTGAAATAAATGGACCATAAAATGGCAGATCTGGAAATCAGAAATAGAAGCACGCCATTTGACCGTAATGATAATCTCTGGTCACTGATAACATGCAGCCGAGATAAAGTACGTAATTTTTTTTCAAGAATATTTGGCATTACACAGCCAATGCGCTTACATGTATACTTTATGTATTTATTAATATACCTGCAGTGCATTACAGCGCAGGCACTGCATACCTCAGCATGTGTAATGTAACGGAGTTATGCTGGCGTGTGGCTCGAAAGCCACACCTATTTTTTCAGTGAAACGACTTGTCACAGCTCAATGACAAGACAACCGCCCCGCCTTCTTCCCCGGAACGGAGTAAGGTTCAGCATCAGAACTGCTGAACAACCTCTCGACTGTCATCTTAGCAAATGGCATCTGTGTGCACAGAAGCGCGCCAGTGTCGTGCTTCCCGGATGTGCCCATGAGCCCCATGGGAGCTGTCAGAGGTCAGCGAGGACTGTGCGGCGGAATATATGAACAAGATTTCCAATAAAACAAGGCAACTCTGACCAGCAATGCAGGCTGCAGAATGAAAACCAGGTGGGCTGCCTACGTTCAAAACTATCAAATGAACACCAGATCATGATGCAGGGTGTATTCGCTTTTCTTCCTCTCCGTGTGTTATTAAAAGATCCACAAGTGACAGGCTACACTTACAAACGCCGGGCCTTGTTAGCATGGAAGACGATTACCTGGAAACTGGACCGGAGCCAAGAAGATTTTTTTTTTTTTTTTTTGCATGGTGTCATTTGTGCCATCACAGGCAAGCTCCCTCTGAAGCAAACCTCAGAAGTGAAAATACCCTCAGCATGTCAGAGTTTCCTCTTATACCATATATCATGTCAAGCTCATGTTTGGCCCCCATTTCTGTGCATTTGAAACGTGCGGGTGTCACTTATCCCCATAAGGAAAAAAAAAACCTGATTTGAATAAGGCGAGGTGAACTGTTTAAGTGATCATGCATTTGCCATGAAATATGTGCTCATTAAGGATGAAAGATTAAGTTACCTTTTTGTGACTGAAACAGTAAACTGAGTTAAAAAAAAACAACCCCCCCACCAAAAAAAAAGAGGGGCTTCATATGTTTTCTTGCCAGAACTGTAATGCAATTTTCTGCACTGGAGAGCGCCATATTCACAAATAAGCCTGAAGACACGCAAAAACGTACGCACAGAAACACTGCTTGGGGTCAGGAAGGAAGTACCTTGCCACTGAAAAGTGAGTTAGGGGAGAAAAAAAAAAAAGGAAACAAAACAAAACTATAAAAGAAAATCTGCTCTTTATAGGCGTAGCAGGAAGTTGTTACATTTCAAGACACTGAGCACATAACGCTGCATGAGGAATCTTATTTCTGAAAGGTGATTTGTTTTACTTCACATGTGAAGAGGATAAATAAGAAGTCATCAATATATACATACTGTATGTACATGTATCCCTGCAACTTCTGACTTTTATTTTTATATGTTTATTCATTCTAGGTTTGACTCTTTTGCGCTTCGGTTCAGACCAGCTGTCTTGTGCACACCACCCTCATTATTGTATATCTCCAACCCATCACTTCTTGTGTACGCTGTTTTGAATTGTCTGTTGTCTGCATACAGTATATTTTATTTTTGTATGTCGTCTGCTGTTGTTTTTTTCAAACTCTGTGGCAGTATTTGTTTGTCTCCTGCGTTAACAAGGTCAAATGTGACTCAGAATTCCGTGTATGTTGACATACATGGCCAATAAAGCTGATTCTGAAGTTGAAGGAGCAGCCCGTCGCCTTCATCTAAAAGCTCACTGGGGCTGCTGCTTCTTCTTTCATCTGTCAAGCGCAAAGTTTCTGATCTGTTGTCAAAAGTGCAGAAAGTGACCGCTGTCTCGTTTTGTAGAGACGGTCTTGACGGTCATTTCCTGCGACATTCTCAAAACAAAAAGATGCCCTTTGTTTTTCTCAGTCAGCAGTAAGATATGCCATTATATTTGCTTAACTTTTTGTAGCAGTTTTTTTCTCTCCAAGAGTCGCCACTGACACCCGGCTCATGTATTCCATCAGTCACAGGCTCGCTTCCCTAATGAAGTGTATAAAGCCCTCAATAAAATACAGCTTAAAAGACTTACATGAAAATCTGCAACTATTACTCTAAAAAAAGAAATTGAGAAAAAAAAAAAAAAAGAAACTCACCGATGAGCCAGAGGAGTTTCAGATAATGAAATTATAATTACGAAATCTTGCGTCGGTAAATCAACTATAAACCTGTGGTCCAATTTCACATCAAATGACTTTATTTAACTTCACTCGAAATTGGAAATTGTGTTTGAGATGCGAACATCCTTGTTTGACTGGGACCAGAGCCTCTGTAAATATTGCTCCCTCTATTTACTCATCGCTGGTTGCTGGAACCGGCTTACTGTAATTTAACCTGTGTGTGCACCATCACAGAAACGCATTTGTGTATTGAATTGTGGCGCAGGCAGGATGTAGGAGAAAGGCCCTAGAGCAAGAGCAAAACAAACGAACAAAAAAAAAAAAAGGCCAAAAAAAAGGGGGGAAAAAGCAATGAGATTAGGACGTAGCAACATCATCATCAAAACAGTTTTTCACGGCTATCACCGTCCAAGGCGACGCAGAGCGTGTGAGCGGCGGACATGAAAGGCCCGTGACAGCATTTTCTCATTTGGAGTAACTTAAGCTAAACGTTCACCTCTCACTTGTACTATTGGCTCTGAAAAAAAAAAAGAAAAAAGAAAAAAAAAATACCTGTTGTGAGAAGTATGGCACGGTCTGTTTGTGGTTATGTCGGCCATGAGCGACCCTCAGGCAGTTTCGTGTATTTCCTTCACACTTCTGTCAAAGTTCGGAACATGTGACAGATAATACCCTCAAAGGAGGAGGGGAGGAAAAGGAACAACTGCACCAAATTTAGTGTTAAGTTGTGCCGGTACATTCCTCGCTGTTATCGTTCATATAGTGCACGGTGAGTCACTGGTCTACCAGGGGTCAGGCAGGTTATGGCGTTAGAAGGCTGGAACTGTTCATCCAGTTTACAGTGTCTAATCATTTTTGACGTTTTAAGATGCTCTGGATGCTAATTCAAAAGATGACCTGACAGTTAAAAGCCTTAACATCCTCCTTGAGATTGATTTCTGCCGAACTTGTGCTACTTCTTTGCCTCTTTTTATAGCTGCACGTATATATAACCTGATGCTCTGTGATTTTGACCATTACGAACAGCAGCTTTTGATATGGCACTGGTTAAAATAAACAATTCTTTCAAATAACTCGCGCAATTACGCCGACATAGATACCAAATCTCTGTGACCCACATGTTGCCGCTAAAGTAAACTATGCAAGTAACTGGCTAGCTGATGTAAACACAGGGAAAATGGCTGCTTAGCCCAGTAGCAGCAGCAAATCCCTAAGTACTGGAGCCTATGATTAGACTTGCTCAGTCTTTGGAATAATAAACTTCAACTTCTGGTCGTCTTAATCGGCCATTTGATCTCAATGTTGAGTTGGTTCCACATCTCCTGACTGTCCTTTAATGCCCTTTGAGTGCTTCATCTGCAGAAGCATTTATCCACCAGTCAGAGTGTAAGATAGGGGCACGGTGAAGCAACATGTCCTAACAGCGAGGCTGTTTCTCACTGAGTCAGACGAAGGTAAGTTCATACTCAAGTCATATGCATTTGTGCTGCCCTTAAAGATTACATTTGGATGCGAGCGGGCACGGCCCACTATAATTGCTCACCATCACCATCGGCAACATGGCAGATGCTATTAACACCCATGTGTCTAATATGATATGATATGATATGATATGGTTGCGAGGTGTAAACCGCTGAATAACTGCAGTGTGATTATTCTCACTCCGCTGCAAATACGCACTCCGTTATAACATCTCTGATGAAATACTCACGTCCCCTCCTTCCGTGGCACAGACAGAAAGATCAAAAAGGAACAGATGTCCACTCGATAACTGCTGCAGCAGCACATCATCGTCCAGCTGAGCGTTTTGTGTTGACTTAAGATAGTAAATTGGTTGCTGTGTTTGTTTGTTGCGCTAATCTCCAACAACTGAAGGAATATGTTCTTTCCCAGTCCAGAGCAATCAGGGTGTATTCTGCTTCGCACGCATCGGTGGCCCTGACGTCCACTGGGTGAAGGGGAACTACACTGGATCTCAGCCCAGCTGGAAAAATGTCCAGTAAGCAGCTCCTCAGCTGTGAAATGGACAGTCTGCGTTTGATACAGGATCGTATCAATAACAGAGCAGTTACAGAGTGCGGGTGGGGAGATGGAACAACAGAAAACTCGAAATCAATACCAAATTTATACAAAAGGCAAATTGAGGCCCTTTAAATCCAAAGCAGAGGTTTAATCTCTTTGAGTGAGGCAGAGAGGTTTTGTTCCTTTACATACCGTGTTTGTTTACACAGTGATCAATTGCTTGCAAGAGTAGCAGTCAGCTACAAATTATGTGCGATCACGAGTGCTTACCGCGCCGCACTCACACTCAGCTGGTTTTGATGCCGGGATGGGATCATGGGACGACTGTTGGACGGCTGTGAAAGGACTGCGGACTCTGGCGGTCTGCTGCAGGCCTCTGTGGGTGGGAACGCACACCAGTGTCCTCAGCAACCCAAAAGCAGACCCTACCGTACGGCGCTGGGATAAGCGGGGGTCGACCCCATGGCCTCCGTCGCAGCGGTCCAACGGCGCCTGTCGGCTGAGCCCAGAACACCATTTCTTCACCAGATGTATTTGTAAGATTTGGTAGTACAACAACTTCAAAGACCGACTTGATTGTTTTTGATTGTATGATTATTCAATGCGGCCGTCTTTTTCTTTTATTTCTGGGGGGAAAAGATATTATCATTCAACCACACTTATTTAATTGCAGCAATTGGAGCCACTCTAATTGGGCCTCGCCTTTCATCTGTAATGGTAATGATTATGAGATTGTGCTTGTGCTGAGCAGTCTAGGCTGATGAGTGAGCGGAATGATACGACTGCTTTAGTTGCGATTTAATCCATTTTTTTTTTTTTTTTTTTTTAATATTGCATTTGAGCCTCTCATGTGGGCGAACTACACTGGGAATAACCTGACTAATGCAGCATTTGTTTATGCGTTTGCAAATGTCAAACGTGCTCACATTGTTCTCCATCTTGATGCTCGGCGCTGATCTGATCTTTGTAATGGAGGTCTTGAATAAGTAAACAGTAAATGCCTGTGCACAATGTCAGCGTGCTTTGTCAGGGCCACGCAGACATTTAAAGAGCATCTTATCATGTTGATTTAAGCAATTAAACATGAAGTTGCCCACTGCAAACTCTGACTGACTGTATCATCTTAACTATTATCTTCAGAGCCTTATCCTCAAAGCGTTTTCTGTGGCCCGATAAAGGGGACTTTTCACTGTCATTATGTGGTTAAATGTCTGGCTATTTGAGGGAAGAAAAAAAAAAAAGTTCGAATTTGGGAACCTGTTAGTCGCAGCCTCGGCTTTGTTTTGGAACAGCGGTTTACGAATGCTTTGGGGTTGCACATATGTTAAACACAGTAATGAATGTTTAAATGATACCTCGGCTCTGGGATCCTTTTTGCGTGCGTGTGTCGATAAGTGCAGGCTGATTGCTTTGACCCAGGAAATTGTTAGTGAAGTCTGAAAAAGCTGGAAAATAGGCAGTTTACCTGTTATCTGCTTTCAAACGCAATCACATGTCAAGCAATCTCCAGCCGATTCTTTATTTTAGAAAAGGGTCATTATAATATCAGCGGGATTCCATAATAATCTCCCACCTGCTGGAATACATCTCCATAGCTGCAGTTGTGCGTTTACTCACCAATATTCATCCGATGTGAATTCAGGCTTTTGCCCCTAAGTCAACCACATCCAGATCAGGATCTAATCAAAAGTGACAACGCTTTACAGGGAAAAGATGGGCAACAATCTGGACTCTACCAGTATTGGAGCTGTTTTGACAAGGATTATCACTTTCATCACCACGCAATTTATAACAACCCCCAGCTCCTGCACAACTCATATCTCTCCTCAAGAACTGTGCTTACAAATATGAGACAAATGCTGGTAGCTTGGTTTCTCACCTTCGGCTGAAGTAGGAGGAGAGAAAAAACCCCAAACATTAAAACATCGCGTTATCTTTGGCCCATATTGCAGGCTGAATCTTGCACAGAAGCCATGAATGTCTTGGCAGAACAATTGCCTGCATAGTGATGCAAAGGGAGAGGAATTAGTCTTCATAAATCATCTCCCTGTGTTTAAATAAACTTTGTCCACATAGCTTTGATGGGCAGCAAATGGATCTTGGAATTTTTTGAGTTTCACAACCCCGATCTTGTTGATTATCCTCCATCAGGACACTTTTCTGACTTAAAATGTTCCCTCGAGTTTGACCGTAATCCAAAATACTCAGAAAATATAACATTCAACTAAATAGAGGTTGTTCTTGAGACTTTCTGTTCCTATGAAAATCTCACGACTTTCACAGGGATAATTATGTACAGGCTTTGCTCACTGTGGATGCGAGTATTTGCATAAGATCTCTCACTTTGGAATGTTTAAGATGCAGGGAAGCCATTCCTTTTTGTGCAGAGCAAATGTTTTCACAGCGTGCGCGCTATCATAACATGCATCTGGGGCAAGCGCATCCACCCATTCCTTCAGCATCAACAAAAGAGTTAATCACAGGTAAGTATTACTCCACTGCCGTGCCAGTCTGCAAAACCAACATTTTGAGGCAGCACCACGATGACCCGCACTTAATCAAGCGTATTTTCGCGTTTTCATGTACGTCGCCCTACTTTTCCTGCCCTCGTTTTAAAACGGTAATCCTCCTCAACTGGCGGGCCTCGACCCAGAAATGGTGGGTTTTATTGAGAAATTTTTTTTCGCCGCTGCGCTTTTACCTTGAAGGGCAGACGCTTCCCCCGGCAGCGCACATGAGCCACATGCTACCAGCATTGTCTCAACAGCAACACTGAAAACTAACACCGCCAGAGAGCCCAGCTACAGTATGTCGAGCTCACGCAACACGGGGTTTTGGAGCTGGCCGACAAGAGCCTGAGAGCAGAGACACGCCAGCGCGCACACGTCAGCGCTGGTGTGATACGTGTGAACAAAGGCGGCTATATCCAGGAGGCTGGATATCTGGGATCTGTCTGCAGCAAGCTACAGTTTCGATGGAGGACACCAGCACATGAAGCATGGCAGCAATCCCAAACAACTGGCCGTGTCTCTCATATACGTGTCCTCCTGATTAGAAGTAGACTGAAAGCAGGCAGAGTCGTCCGGGTGTCCTCCAGCTGAATAATTGTGCAATGTGTCATCTTCCGTCGCTGTACGGTCATGTAGTGTATAAACCGCAACCAGTGGGTGTGAACGTGACAGCGATTTCGCAGCTAAGAATGTGGTGCAGCGTGAACATGGTACGAGCACTCATTAGAGCATTTGTAGACACAGCAAAAAGCAAATATGTTTTCTTGCGCCGGGGAGACAGAGAGGGACCGTCTGTGGCACATGAAGCTGTCAAATGAGAGACACTTTTCAGACATGAAACAGCTGCCGGAGACAAACCTCCTGCTTTCGAAGACGACAGCAGGAGTTGAGGGCATCTTTATTTTTGAAGAGAGTGCAAATGGCTCCGCATTTTAGCACATAGCTCAAAGTGCAAGAGCTCAGTTTAGACGTGTGAAATCGGAGCGTCAAAACACATTGATGCCGATGTAATTCAAGATCTTCCCTAAAAATTTAATTTGGTCCTCTAACAACAGTTGCCTTCTAAAATGATTTGTGCACGAACATCAAATTTGGTGAAATAATCTGAGGTGGGCCATCAGTTTGATAATGCATTTATGTTTCCTTTACTGTGACACAAATGTTCTTTGGGTCTCCAAAATCACCATATTGAAAACAAAAATCAGACCCCAGCTTCCTACCTGTTTTTGGCCTGTGCTACTTTTTATCACAATATAATATCATAAGGCCCTGTGATGAGCTGGCGTCTCGTCCAGGGTGTACCCCGCCGCTCGCCCATTCGACAGCTGGGATCGGCTCCAGCACAACCGCGACCCGGAATAGCCGGAATAAGCGGAAGACAGTGAATGAATGAATGAATAATATCATAAGTACTTATAGTGACACTGAATGAAGGTGAAGAAAACGATGCTGCTTTTTAGAAGAGAACAAAAACATCCAAATAGTTCACGAGGAGCTTTTTGTTTAGTCGGGATAGCCTGGGATAGGCCTTCTACGCTAATTTTACAGGAATTGTGAGGGGTTAAAAAAAAAAAACCTAACTATTTACATCTATTTGTTACTGTGGGTCTGGCAGATATTCTTCAGTTTCTCAATAGATTACTTTTAAATGTTAACATTTGCAAGATGTTGACTACATTTTGGATCTATTCACCACAGGGTAATGAGACTCAGTCCGATGGAATCCGTGTAGGAATTCATGTTAACATATAATATACAAAAATCAAAGACAGAGAGAGGCAACCAGAGAAACCGTCTACCGATACTCTACCCATGTTCTTGTCAGGCTGCCTGCTTTGGTTAAAATGCACCGAGAGGACTCTGTGCCCGAGCATTACGAGGGATATCCTGCACATGTTTGTTATACATCAAATTGAAAATCATCACAAAGACTTTGCAATGTGAGGGAGGCTGGGAGGGAGGGAATGTAACAGAGAAAAAAGAAACCCAAGAGCGCGGCCGCACGAGATTTTCCTCATTGCTTTTTTGTGTGCTTAAACTACAGTTCCAAAAAGCCACCCAGACTTAACCACGTGGGGGGAAACCAGTCTCAAACTGGCACCTATTTATGGATTTTGCTACTGCCAGAGAGAAATTCCTCCAAGAGTGAAAAAAACCCATTGAATGTGTAGCTCATCCATCATTCCAAAGCCGTTGGCTTTAAAACAGAGGCAGGGAGGCTATGATTTGGTAGCATACTTTGCTTTGATTGGTTCCCCACTTATGACTTTGACTTCCCTTTTAACTTTTCCCCTCAAATCAAGCCCTCCTCCGCGGCGATGACTTTTTATCAGCTGAGGTATCGCAATGAAAATCTCACTTTTGTTCCTGCCATAACTGAGTTTGACCAGCAAATATGTGCAGAATGTGGGCGCCTGAAGCCCGCCCGGTGTCGTGTGAACTCCTCGCCGGTGTGACGTCATGAACTCCACCTCACCGGGCGGCTCATGCGAGGGCAGATGCAGCTGGCAGCCCCCCTGCCATACCTGCTTTGATGCCAATTAACTAATCTTCTCACTGGTTTCTCCAGGTATGCAAACACTGGCGCTCTATCTGTGTGAAAATCAGGCCAATAGTCAAAATGACGTCTATTCAGCGTGCTCAAAAACAAAAACAGAAGAAGCATTCCTCCTCATGAAAAGGGTGAGCTTCGAAGGCTTTTGTGACAGCCACACACCTTGTTATTCGCGATCCACTGAGCCATTGCCGGGATGTTGATTATCCACTCTTTGATGCTTCTTAACTTGGCAGAGCAAATCATGTTATTTATTATAGAGTTACAAAACAGTGGCTGCTTTAAAAAAAAATTTAAAAAAAGCCTGCATCACCACAACAGCTGAGAGAATTTAAAACAGACACGTTAGCTGTTGTTGAGGATACATTTATAAACAGGGATTATTTTTATATCTTATTCCATCTGGCAGAAAGTCACATAGCTACTGTAAGACGCTGCTCCCTTTAACTGATGGAAGAAAAAAAAAAAGTATGAACTTTGATGCTGACCACTTAAACTGTGCAGTCTGCTGGAAATGACGAAGGAAACAACATGTACACATGAAGGCTTTGGCATCAAGTGAGTGCTCATTGCATTGTTCTTGCTGCCCTGAATATTTCAAGAGTTAAAAAAGGAGGCTGCCGAGCGCTCAGCTGCAGACACAAAGCAGCCTGTGCTGTGGTTATTCGTGTCATACAGCCACTGCGAGATAAGAGCCAACAGATATAAGAGGTCTCAGTGATGTGGCGACAAAAGTAAGTTGAGCAGAGTTCATCTTTATGCAAACGTGCAATGATGCGACGCCATGATGGTCAGCGGCACGGCGCTCAAAACCCCACGCGGGTAACATTCAGGCATCGGGATTGTGGGTGAAAAAGGGGAAACTTTTCCAGTCGCGAGAAAAAAAGGGAAGAACTAATAGATGATTTAACATAACTGAACTGCAGGGATACTCGCCGCAAAAAAAAAGAGCTGGCATGTGTTAGCTCTAGTGTGGACTGATTTTGAACTTATAATAATTCATGAAATGGATAAATAATTTCCTGGATGTGCTTTAATGTGCTTTGTAAAGCACTTTACAGGATACTGCACGCATAAATGTGCAGCAAATGTGTCTAAAGTTTATTTGTTAATGTAGTTTAAAGAAGAAATACACCATGTTGAAAAAATGTGCAAAAAAAAAAGAAACTCACCAAACATTAAAATTAATGACATTGTATGCTTGCCACAAATATGGAATTGGAAATACAGTATTCTTTGAAAATATATGTACAATTTCCAACACAAATACAAATGGGCGGTGGGGGGGATGAGACAAAACGGAGATTACACGGTATCATATTTCCTTCTCATAGTAGTGCACTCCATCTGTAAAAGTTGTTGAAGTCAAGATTGAGGAGTGATAGTGAAGCGACACAGAAAGGCTGATCTGCATGACTGGACCTCAGGAGCGATGGATCCGGAATCTAGTTGTCAAACACTGCAAAAGAAAATTGGAGGTCAATTCCTAGGAAGCTGAAATACAAAAGTACCTGAAGTATCCAAACTTTATTGATATTAAATATGTTTAACACATTCTGACTTAAAAAATAATAGGGCAGTAATACTTTGCCGTTTTTTAGTGAGCATATCGATACACTTCATTTGTAATAAAAATATTGTATAGAGAGGTAGGTTTAATATGTGCTGGCCAATTCTATATTACAGAAATATAGAACCAGTCATTTGCTCTCTTGCTTTAATATATATCTCCCTTTTAATAGTGATAATTTTTGCAACTTTGTTTGATACATTCATAATGGGGTTTTTTTTTCCAGTTAAGCTGATTATGAGTGATTGCACCTAAAAACTTAACATGCGAAACATTAAAAAAAAACATCGGCTATAAAAAAAGAGGACAGAGATGATCTGATAAGATTCTATTTTAGGGCATGAAAATCATATAAGCACTAATGTTATGGGATAATTAATTTCACTTGAACCAAATCTGCATCCTATTTAGAACATTGTTCATATGGTCATCAACCTATGTCCATCTTCATGTGCAAGAAAAATAATTGTATTGTCAGTATTTAACATGAGACACGCATCTCTTGATATCAAATGAAAATCAGTGATGTAAATAAAAAATAAGAGAAAGCTTAAAATGGGCACTTCTGGTAAAAGCGCTGTATGTGGCTGTGCAATGACTCGCTTCCACTCCAAATGACATATTGTTTCTTATTAACCAGGTAGCTTTTAAACTAGTGAAGTTCAGTGTGTGTAACACCATTCGCCTTATGCTTAATTAATACAAAATCACTAGCAGTACTTAGCAATTGCTTTAGGAAATCCCATTAACTTGTTTAAGAACCACAAGACACTAGCATCTGTCATGTCGGCTATTACCGCACCGGCCATGCCGACCATCCACGCGACGGGAAATATCCCAACGAGGGAAAGTGATGAATAAACGAAACAGGGAGAAAAAAAGCAAACACGAATATTATCAATATGGATCAGTGTGCTGAGGTTTTGTTGGGCGGTAACCAGCAGGGCTGCTTTCCCCCCAGGTTCACGGCGTTAACAAGTCTGATTTTGAGTGACCTGGGGAAAGAGTTTAATGGGTGCGTTTCAACACTGTGAGGGTGGGTGGTCTGACGTGACTGGGAAGGGACGGTGCTCTGATGTAAAGTGTTGCAAATGGATGTTTCAACAGAACAACAAACACTTTTCTTTTTCACCGTCCCTGGGAGTTACCAGATTAGGTCAATTTGTGTATTTATACGCTGGTTCTAAATTACTTAAAGAGGGGAGTCCAGTGGTTTACCACAGATATATTTAGCGTCTCAATATTGTAGAGACGTCTGTTAGCTGTTACCAGTAATTTTACCACAGCCATGTTTCCTCAGTTTCTTTTCTGCAAATAAATATTTTTCATCTATCCCAGAATTGCAGGGTGAGTTCTTAAATGTGGCGTAGAAAGATTAATCATCCTCCTCATGCAAACCTGCATGATGCCCTCTAAAGATACTGTATTACTTTTTCACCCGCGCAGTCTTAATAACCGTGACAGACTTTTATTGGAGGCACGGCGCCACATCGCTCTAGTCAGCTGTGCTCCTGGAGAACATTGCCTCTGAACCCGGTGTCCGAGTGTCACTTGTTTCATCTGCAATTAATCAGCCATCATGAGTTTGTTAGGCTTCCCCTCCGCCCCTCCCAGCGGCTCCCGCCAGGTTTATGGTCAACACAAAGCCGACACCACGGTTTAAGAGTTTTCTGCCACTCGACATGCTTTTCAAATTTTCTGTCTCATGTAAACAGATGACTGAGCGAAGAGGCGTCTCATATTTCTTATACTGCAGAAATGTCCATTCATATTTTGGCATATTTGGAGGTTTTATAACACAATCAATCGGGATTAAAAAAAAGACAAAATCCTGACAAGTGACTATTTTACCTTAGAATAAGAGTTCTGGAATCTTTTTAATTGGAAAGCTCTTTCATTCATGCTCCACATTCGAAATGCATGTCCTCCCCACGCACTGTATATTAAGCTTAAATGGTTGGATTGCCCGCTAGCAGCGTAGAACACAACACCGCGCTAGCAGCTAGCATGGAATGCTTAATACAAACATCATGGTAAAAACCAAAAAGACCAAAGACGATGCTAAAGGTAAGAAGATTAGAAGAGAGGTGAGGTTGTTTACGTGCCAATAGTCTGTCAGACGTTGTAATGGTTTGCCGTTAGCATCTACGTTCTATCGCACAACTGCTGTGATTTTTGAAAAACCAGAAGCACGAAGGACATCACAGCAGAGCCAAAAGTATTTTCACCTCATCATAAAACACATTTCTCTCCCGTTCTTTAATGTGTCGGAGTCCTGTGCCAGTATTTGTTTCCACAAAGTCAGTTTACGCTACCTGCGCTACTGGCAGACAAGGTTAGCTTCCATCCGCTAAAGAAGGCAGAGCCCGAGGCAGCATAAAGAGCCACACTTTTGTCTGCCTGCGAACACAATGGCAAATCAACTTTATATGATAAGAGTTCTGTTTATAGCCTGTTGTGCAGGCCTCAAGTGGTACATAAAAACATCAAGGTATATATGTTTCACATCTCTGCTAGGTTTTAAAGCTTGGCAAACTAAAGTATCTAAGGTACTGTTTGCCTGAACCACAACCTGTGCTTGTCAGCTTCTCAACCAAAGCAATGTTAATTTGTTTTTACTTCCCTAATGGAAAAATATTCCCCTAATTACGGTAAACAGAAAGTTGCTATTTCATATGGAATCATTCATGTCTGATGCCTGGCTCTGATAAGACACTTTTGAAGTCGCACTGTATATGTTGTAAATTGTTTCTTTGAGCTTGTTCAAGTACCAAAATCACCCCTGCTTCACCCATGGGACTGGAGAGCAGAGCGGGTACCTCTCCAGCACTTGGATTCAGGGCCAAAAGTTTCCAAACATCTCTTCCTGGTGCCTAAAATTAGCTGCATAATGAGGTAGTGGCTTCCTTTTCTCTGAACTAATACCCCAGTCCTGTGGGATAGCATGATGTGGACTAACACTCGAGATCAACAGAAAAATCTCACACTTAAGCCCCCAGGACTGAACATTTAAAACTGAAAAGAAAGAAGTGAACGTTTTTTTTTCCCCCCTGCAATTTGTAGAGAAATGTCAAAATAAAACAACAACAAAAAACAAAAAACAAACAAAAACAACCCTACAAAAAAACCCCACTATGAACCTAGAAAAATATAAACAGTTGCGCAAAAGATGACGTTTATAGCTGCTGAATTTTAAGGTGGCAAA
>CAAKHG010014172.1:9613-22150 GCA_901007715.1 Dactylopterus volitans
CCGCCTCCCCCCCCCCCCCCCCCCCCCCACCTCCCTGACCGCCTCCCACCTCCCTGACCGCCTCCCCCCTCCCTGACCGCCTCCCACCTCTCTGACTGCGTCCCACCTCCCTGACTGCCTCCTACCTCTCTGACCGCCTCCCACCTCCCTGACCGCCTCCCACCTCTCTGACCGCCTCCCACCTCCCTGACCGCCTCCCACCTCTCTGACCGCCTCCCACCTACCTGACCGCCTCCCACCATTCTGACTGCCTCCCACCTACCTGACCGCCTCCCACCATTCTGACTGCCTCCCACCTCCTCAGCTGAGGACAAAGAAAACATGTGGAGGTGAAAAAGCAAACCAACTTGTCATTCCTGTTATTTGTGGGGAGAATTTTTGAGCATCATGTTAATCTGACAGGAATATTCCATCTCAGCCACTTTGGCGCGTTTGAAATGAAGCGCCATTGTTTGTTTATGATCGATTACCAATCATTTTACATTTGTTTTTCCAGACCGAAAGTTAATGAAATGAAAACAACCCTGCTGACATCGTAAGAACCGGAGCATTTTGATAAGAGCACTACAACAGCATATTCAGCATATTTCAGAAAGTGTTCCTGACACTGAGACGGCACCGACCTCTTCACAGGATGACATTTCATATGTGTGATTTATGTATTCAAACAACACGAGACCTACACAGACTATTAATGTTGTGGCTGACAGGCACGAGTGTGCGAGCCTCAACACATGGAATCAGTTTACAGGGATTCAGGCTGTCACAGTTCTTCTTCTATTACTGATTACGTGTGTGCAACATTACAAGCAGCTTCAGCAATGTGAGGGAAGTCATAAATACCCAGAATTTCATTATGAGTTTGACTTCAGGTGATAAATTCAGTCCAAGAAATATGTGACCTTTCTTGCTCATTGGGCTTCTTCTCACATGTTACATGAGAAAACTGATGCCATCCTCACCAGTAACATGGAGGTGCAACCATTTAACTGACAGACTGCAGAACCCAACCTTTCAGAGGGGACCCAGACCAGCTACCACTCCAGAGGTCCATTACTAACATGCTGGCTTTCATGTGTTTAGCTGCGTTAACCTTGAAGAGATCCAGGCTAACGAGCTACCTCCGTTTCCAGGAAGCTAAGCTAGATCACCTCTCAGTCACACTTAGCTGCAGGACAGCAGCTAAGTGTGCTTCTGAAATGTTCCTTCAAACCATGATGCTTTGGAAAGGCTAATAACAGCTGGATGGTAGGAAATCAAGTTTTATTAATTAGAGCACAAAAGCACATTGAGGTACATGGAACTAAACATATTTAAAAAGTTGCAGTGGAGCATAATTCTATGATTTATCATCATGAATACATGTTCCGGGCTGCTCCTGGCTCCTGTGGTGCTACTGGGTCCTGATCTGGCTGCTTGTTGTAGCCAGTGCTAGCGATCACATTGCACTCAGGAACATGCAGCAAGCGTGAAGCGAATATGGTGTGTGTGTGTGTGTGTGCGTGTGTGCGTGCGTGCGTGCGTGCGTGCGCGCGCACGTGTGTGTGCCACTAGATCTGTCTCCCCGTGTGGTTATTGAATCTCTAGACTGGTTTCTGGTTTAATTTTCTTAGCCAGTTTGCTGCGGCCCAGGTTCACCTCCTGGTTCCCCACCAGTTTCACCTGCTCTTCATAGCAAAACGCCAGCTTTTACCTGCCTGCCCACACCACCATCCCTGGAGACGCTGGATTCAGTTGTATGGAAATACTGGCTCTGCTAGGTCTCCCATTCAGGTCTGCTACAGCTTCTGTTCAGACACACTTTAGAAGGTCTACTGTCTGTGGTCCAGAGAGAAAACAAATCAGCCTACTTTTCTAAACGAGGTCTCTCTCCTCCATTTTCCAGCCTGATCCCAGGGATGGACACTGGTGAATCGGAGAGTCCCTCAGTGGCTCCGCCTGCTCACTCTTTCACATCTTCTCCACCCCATTTCAGTCATCTTTCCATAAGGAGTTCGACCTGACCCGAGTGCCACTGATCTCCTGAACTGAACAGAGATGAAGAGCAGAAGGTTGTGATTTAATGACATGAGGATAAGGGCCCGTTTAGGACTGGTGTGAGGGGAGTCAGAGGACGGGTTGCCAGGTCTGGTGTTCTGCTGATCGCAGCATTAACTGGAGAAACGAGAGGCTCATTAGAGCTGAGCAGGGGCGGACTGGGACAAAAATTCAGCCCTTTTCTGTCCAGACCAGCCCACTACATGATCAGCCCACGTAGAAGTCCACAAATCTGGGCACAGAGTTATAGAGGAAGTCTACAGAGCCAAAACACTGTCTGGCAAGAAAGCGATAGAGAAATGTAGAAAATTTGCTTGACCGATTTTGACAACTAGTTGTACATGTTTGTGTGTAATGACTCAAGCAACCAAACGAGGACTATTAGTTTTATAGGGAATGACTATTCAGCATTCATAAGTACAGTTGCAATTTGTTAGGAGGAATAACAAACTGCTGCTACGATTTCACAAATGACTCAATGTTGTGGATGTTGAACTGACGGTTATGAGGCTTAATTCTGATCAGAGAAATGCACCAAAACAACTGAGAAAAAATGAAATGTTTGAGAGCTGTAAAATAGCCTGAGCACTTTGATTGAAGCCTCTAATTGGACACTTTCTGACAATAACCATCCTGTCCTCCTATCCTATCTTTCCTCATCTTGTACTCCCAATCAAACTATGTATACGTTTATAAACATTCGTGATGCAGCTATTATACTTTTACGGTGTTTGACCCTCGATGATTCAAAAACATCAGGCAAAATTAATGATTTAGTCTTCACAGCTTCTCCTGTTTCATGTAACTGGATACTTTACGGAATGGTTGTAAATGTATTTTCTCCATTTAAAAAAGTAGGAAGAGACTAAATGCTCCACTTTGCTCTCAGAAAGCTTCATGGACCACTTTGCAGCTAAAGCTTTGCATAAAGAAGTGACTGCTTGACTTTGGCAATAAAGGTAACATCACATTCAATGTAAAAACATTTTTTACTTTGTCTCAGAAATATAGCCTAGCCTAGCCAGCCACAGGCTAAGCTTACTTACCATGTCCACCTCCAGTCCGCTCAAAGTCGGTCACCACAGGCTCCTGCTGCTGGGTTTGACCCGGCCCCCCTCGCTCATCTCCCAGTGCAGCACCTGCTGCTGCTGGGCTGGTCAAAACGGCGCTGAATAGGTCTGTCAGTTTTGCACACTTAGCAGCCTTCACCTCCAGATTTTAGTTTTTTAGTCCTCTGTTTCTCAGCACCATCCGGGCGTTTTTTCCTATCGGTCCATTTTCGCCGTCTAGACTTGTAGCGTTAGCGTAGCCAGCTGAGTTAACAAATGTCCTATAAGGTCCCGCACCAGCCTGGTTCATGTAGTGATTGACAGCACTGTCAGGGCTCTATGAGCCTGTCAGCCCCTGATTGATTGAGAATGATAAACAATAGACCAATAATATGAGTCCATGGCCGCTGGCAACACACTGCAGTGCTAGCCCTCTGTGGCCAGTGATGAGTGGCTGGCCGGCCCAGTTGGAGGGAGCTTAGGGAAAAAAAGAAACTCGCACCGGCCCAGATAGGCCGTCTGATAGGCCATGTTAAAATAATCATTAAGAAAAAAAACGTAGTAGACTGGGCTGGCCCTCATTGGATCAACAGCCCACCGGGATGATGCCCGGGATGCGAGATGGCCACTCCACCCCTGGAGTGGAGTCAGACTTTGATATTGTGTTGGTATGTGGCTGCGACTGTTCACATGCTGCTGGATGAAGAAAGGGCAGAATCCAGGAAATCTTCTCATTGGCTGGTGTCAATCATGTGACACTTGTGATTACCTGGTCCATTCTGAGGACAGAGCCGTGTCTGAAGATGGCAGCCACAGCGCCCCCGCTGGTGAGTCGCGCCACGTTTATGCTTCATCACTCAGCCTTTTCTTATAAACATGCACATGGACACAACTTGAACTGAGGCACCTCCCCATCATGTGGGCATGTTTCAGTATCTGTGAACTTTAATTTATATATTATTCATATTTATTATCCATTTTTCCAGTCTTAGCACAACTGGACTCAGCAGATGCACATGCAAGCCCATGCTGAAAAGCAGGCTTGTTCATTCAAGTTCTCCATAAGTGCATCAATGCCAGCGGAGGGTGAAGGAGCCAGGACCCAGAGGAGGGTGCCAGGCGCAGGACCCAGGGTGCAGATCTCATCCTGACAAAGAGCTGTAACATGAAGCAAAGGACGGCAACTCTGATGAAATCCATCACCAGCACCTTCTCCCTCATGAAGCAGGAAGTCAAAGGATCTTCACATTCACACCTTTTTACTGGAACCTGTTTGATGTCTCATCAAACATCTCAATTTCAAGACCTTCTCCAGCAAAGCGACGTAGCTCCAGACACACAAGTTCACGTGTGTGATATGTTCAAATGGTGTCCTGTCCGTGCCTGATCCTAGTCCACTTCCTGTTCTTGTATATTTCCACCTATCTGATTACCTGTCCTGCCCTCATGTGTTGGATGCGTTGTGCCCCATTTACTCACCTTCTGCCGGAGCACCTAGTCTTTGTGTTTCCTCACTTCTGTGCCAGATGGTCGAGCCTTCTATCCCAGAGTTCCAGCAGTTATTTCTCTCCTGAATTACCTCCGATGTGCCTGAACCTTCGCTTCTCTGCCGGACCTGACCTGCCTGACCTGCTGCTTTGGATGCCCTCGCTGACTGACCTCCATGCACCGACTCTGCCTGATTACAGACTTTGATTTTGAATTCTGGGTTCTCTGGCGTGCGCTTGGGTCTACCTCTGGTGATACGTGGAGGAAACAGAAGGTCAAGCTGTGGGGGAGAAGCCAGAAGGATGACTTTCTTAAGCTTGTTACTCGAGAAAGCCAATATGGCTCCCATTACATTTACGTTATGTTTTCACATGTCCTCATATTCTACATTAATACTGAAATATTTTCTCTGTGTGCTAATGCTTGTGTCCACAGCCACATGGAAATAGTTTGTTCTTTTTCTTATCACCAACACTATCTTCCTTCGTTCCATAAGTATCAAATATTTATGCAATAATTCCCAAACCCAAAAGCATTTATGTGGATGTAGAAGAATGAAACCATCAAGTTATTGTCATCCAGTTAAATCTGCTCATGTCTTTGATTCTCCTTCATCAAGACCAGGGCAGAAGTCCATCACATCTACAGCCAGGAAAGGTGAACAACAGCGCCACCACGGTCCAGCTGCCCTGCTTATGAGGCCTGATCGTCGGACCTTGGCTGTTCGTCCATGCAGAAACTCCGTCTGAAAAACTGTTTAACACTGCAACAGTGGCGATGGAAAACATATGCTGGTCGTGCAACGATGCACTGATGGTTCATAAAGATTCCAAGGCTCGCTGTGTAGATGAAACCGTTCTGACCTTTGGAGTTACACAGTTATGCATCTTCCCAATAGTTATGATTTTGAATGGAGGATTTTATTTTGTTCCTGCTCCTCTGCAACAATCGCTGGCATCAAACATCAGGCAACGTTCCCACCTCTGCTCTTCCCGCTTGACCGGCATTCAGCGCTGTGTGTTGCTGGATCGGTGATACAGGATCATCTCAAAGCCAGAGGAGGACGCCCGAGCTGAGAGGTGAAGTAGAAGGTAGAAATGTCAGTTGAGCAGGAGTCCGACCACAGCAGATCCTCCTCACGCTGCACTGCCAACCATATTTATCAATGAATGTCGATGAGATCGATATTAGTGATGTTTCACTCTGATGATGTTTCACTGTACCAGCACACACACACACACACACACACACACACACACACACACACACACACACACACACACACACACACACACACACACTCTAAATTACTATACTGTATTTTGTGCTGAGTGTCCATGAATTCTGCTGCTTGTAAGAGCTGTGAACAATCATGCTAGCGTGAGTCATGTTGCACATGAATAAACGACATCAGCATCGTCCAGCTGGAACTCCAGAACCTTCAACTGAACTATTGTTTGGTTGTAGTTTTTGTTTTGATTATTGATCAAATTGATAGTTCAGTATATTTCATGGGAATAAGTAAGAGACTGTTATGAAGTCGGAACAGGTGGCTAACACTTCCGTTTGCAAAAAGCTTGGTGCCCCAAGGAATTTTAATGTAATAGCTAATATTTGTTCTCAACTTCTAATGCAGAAATATAAAAAAAAACAAACCCAACAAGCCGGTAACCATCGCAACATTAGCGTGCACAGCTTCATACCAACTCAGCTGGGTTAGCGACTCGCTGATCCTTAAGATGGGAAAACGTCCAACTGCATTGATTCCTTCAATCTACTCGCAGAACGCAACAATCCAGCCACAACAGCTCAAGAACTTACACCTGAAGAACCTGAGAACTGTGAATGATGGAGGAGGAAGAGGATGTCAAGGCAGGTGGGAACATACGGCCTCAGAGGGAGCCCAGCGTCCAGAGCGTCAGGTTCTGCTAGGTGAGTGGAGATGTACTCAATATTCCCCGATGTTGACCAAAGACAACATAGTTTTTGAGGGAGACAAAGGCAAAGCACAGGCCGACGCACGTGTGTGTGCGCGCGCGTGTGTGTGTGTGCGCGCGCGTGCGTGCGTGTGCGTGTGTGTGTGTGTGTGTGCGTGTGTGCGCGCGTGTGTGTTAAAGCTGCTCGATCCTGGTTCACGTTTGCACCAACCTGCCGTCGGAGTCTGGATCCTCTTCACTCTTCCTGCGAACCACTCAGCAGTTACGCTTCATCCACCTCAAGCTGGAGCTTCCCCGTCCATTCAAAGACACATGAGTCATGAGGCATGAGCATATTCATTTGTTCAGTGTGTGACAGGAATGGAGCTGCTGAATCTGTCAGGCGCATTCAGAGCTCTGAAATATTCTCTCCAGGTTTTACTGATCTCATCTGCAGATCCGCATCAAACACAACGTACAATTGAAACACTCTGAGAGAGACGGCACGTCGGACGCGTCCTGGCTGCGTTAATCCAGAATACACGCGGATCTTTATGATTTCAGATTTCAGACTTCACGTGAAGACATCTTTGATCCACAGAGAGGAAAACCTCAGGTACCGAGGAGGCGGAGCTTCTGCAGCTGCAGCTCTCTGCAGGTCATGTTTCAAAGAAATGAGCTGATATTGTTGTTCTTGATATTGACCAACAAACCTGAATGAGAGGATTCGCTGCTGGAGGGTTGCTTTTACATCCATGTCACCGAGCAACCAAAAGGCATTGTGGGACAGAAGGAATGGCGCCGAGGAGACACACCTTTACTTTAATGTGCGCTCACACACACACACACACACACGGACACGGACACACACACACGCACCCACACACACGGACGCGCACACACACACACGGACGCGCACACACACACTGACACACACAGACACACACGGAGACTGTGGGCCACCAGAATGCCATTCACCCGTGTGTTTTCAATTACATGAAACCAAAGCTGGCTTCATTTAACTGCCCGTCTCTGAGTCGGCAGCGAATCTCTGTTTAGAGGAGAATACTCATCTTTGTTCAGCCACTAATCAGACAACCAGAGAGGCTCCTCACCAGGCTCCTCACCAGCCTTCTCACTCCAACCTCCCCACACCAGCCTCCTCACACCAGCCTCAACTCACAACGCTCCTCACCAATCTCACCAGGCTCCTCACCCTTTTCTGATTTTCGTGTTATGTAAACTGCGTATGGATTACTGCTTTTAAACTGATATTTCTGTACTTCATGTATACTTTTGTGACTTCCAACAAAGCTGATGCCACACAAATGATGCTGAGATGTTTGAGTCTCTGTGGCATCAAAGGCTCTTTGTCCCCTGAGGAAACGGTGCCCGAGTCATGAGATGAGTCTAATTACTTCACATGTTCATATGAAGCTTCATCCATGGAGGCTGGTGAACATTCATGTGCATGGACATGGAACTTACTGCTTTCTGCTCTGTCATTGTGGAAGTTCTGGATTGTGGCTCACCAAACCTCCCCAAAAACTTATATGCCTAACAGATCTTTCCCATCTCTTGGTGGGCCAGATCCAGATGAGGAGACCAGAGCAGAACATGTGTGTCATTATGCTTCTCCACTGGCTGTTCACTCTGTAATTTCCCCAAGGCTCATGGGAAAAAAGCCTCCTCCTCACCAGCCACACCGGAGCCTTGGCTGCAGACAGGCTCCCAGTCCAGTCCAGCTTCCTGATTTCAGTGGAGGGGCCCAGCTTGCATCCTGGGAATAAAGGTTACAAGAGTTAGGAGAGAAGGTAGGACAGGAGAGGGGGGTCCCACTCTGAGGGATTCTCCCTTCACCGCTTCCTCTCATTTTCTGCTGGAGCTTCCAGCTCCATCCAGCTGAGCTGAGACATAACAAGCAAAGAGCAAACAAAAAGCTGCAAGTGGCAGTAGAACATTTCAGTGGAGGGAACGTGCCGGCTCTGGTGTGGAGGTCTGCTTCTGATCCTGGTTCATCCATCAGGAGGTTGAAGAACAACGTCTTACTTTAAAAAGAAGTTACTTATTCATCAGCCTTCCCTTTTATAAAACTTCCAGAATAATCCCCGATTCGTCATCAGCGGCTTCTTCCTCTTCACATCTCTTTGCTACTCACAAACTCACAGCTCTGACGGACGGATCTGATGTATCATCTGCAGCCGAGCGTCAGCTGGCAGGCCTGGCTAGCAGGCCGCCTCCTTGTCACGGCCTTTGATGGGAGAACTTCCAGACACTCCTGAATAAAGTGGTGTTGCGGGTAAAGTAGCCATCACACGTCTTTGTCAACATGAGCAGAGAATGTCACATGGCAGAATTGTCAGTGAAGCCGTCCAATGACCTCCATGACTTTTGCTGTCCTTTGTATGAAGGACTTTGGCCGAAAAAAGCTGTGGTCCTGGTCCCGGTCCCAGTCCTGGTCCTGGTCCTGCAGGCTGATATCTCTGTCCTCCAGACTTAAAACAAATCATTTTCTGTCCAGTTTCGATGTGCCTGAGCTGCACTCGCTGTGCTACAGCAAAGCAGATCAGATGTTAATTCATAAGTGGCTCTCAGGAGAACAACACAGAGAACCTGCTGGCAGCTGGTGTATGAGGAATAAAGCCTTCATTGATCCAGGTCTTCTCCAGTCCACTTGGATGTTTAAAAAAGGCTTTTCACCTGCAGAGCTGGAACGAAAAGACCAGTTTCAAGGGTTTACGAGGAGCTCCATGGATGGGATGATGGTGTCTGCGGTAGATGACAGCCATTGCTTGCATGTGCCATTCGCTACATCATCAACATCATCGTCGTCATCATCATCAGCCTGTGGGACCTAGATGCAGAACTGCTGAAAGCTGAGGTGTGTTTGCGCTGATAATCACTGATGTTTAAGAAGATGAAGAAATCTTAGAGAGGCATCAGTATGCTCGTGGTTTGTTTTGTCCGTATTGTTATTTGTTTTAGAGGTTTTCTTATTTAATTTCTTTTAATCTCTGTTATATTTTTTATAATTATTTGTATTTCATTATTTAGGAATAACATTTTGTTAATCTGTATTATTTGCTTTTGTAATACAGGTCAAGGGAGGTCCTCCAAGACGGTCCTGATCCAGCACTTTCATGCAAGTATCAAAGCCTTTTGATGGCCACGAGGATGCTACTGGAACTTGTCACACAGCGGTGAGGAATGTCTTGTCTCGGGTTTTATTGTCTCGTGACTTCCTGTTTTATTTTGAAAAGTAACTCTCCTCTCGTTTCAGGTCACTTGCCCTTCCTCATGTGTCACCAGTCTGATTGTCCTCCTGATTCCTGATTGTGTTCACCTGTTCCCCATCGCCCTCATGTGTCTTATAGTCTGCGTCTCCCTTTGTCCCGTGCCAGAGTGTTTCGTTCCACCGATCACCCCCAGCCCTTTCCAAGGACCACGTCTTGTCCTAGTTACCAAGTTTTTGCATCTTTCTCCTCCAGGCGAGTGATTTTCAGTTTGTAGTTTTCATAGAATAGCCTAAGTGTCCTAGTTTTGTAGCCTCCGTAGGAGTGATTTTTCGTTGGTCCCATTAAGTGATAGTCGTCCTCCCAGTGGAGTGATTTTTCCGGTTGGTCCTTTCCTTTTCGTGTTTGCCTTTTTGTCCCTCCCTTTTGGAGTGTTTTTTGTTTCTATTATTTCTCTAGTTAGGTTTAGTTTATAGCCGCTTTTGTTTTCCCCGTCCCGAGTTGTTGAGGAGCAATTAAAGATCCGTTATTTTGTTTTACACTCTGCATCTGAGTCCTCTTTCAATCCCGGCCTGACAGAACTGTAATGATGATGATTAATAGTTCACGTTCTTCCGTGAGCGAAGCATTTTTGAGGGCCAATCTCAGTGTTTCTTCACCTCTTGGAGTTGATGTTGATGTGTGGTTGGTGTGCATCTGCTCCATGCAGCAGGAATTCCTCCTCCAGGGTTCTGACCATCACTGTTGCTTTCAGTCTGAGGTTGAAGATCACAGACTAAAGCAAAAACTGTTGGTTTACAAATGTGGTAAAATTTGATTTTAATTTATTTTCTTACCCATTTAGTACATGCCATGGTGTCTGGGGTCTGGATGTGAAGTGCATGCTGGGAAATGTAGCTGTGGCTAAATTTGCTCTGTGCTGTTTGGGTCTGGATTTTATGACTTTGTCTAAAAAGACTTCAGCTTCCTCCAAACAGTCTACAGACATTTAGTGACCAAGACCCGAGGCTTCAACCAGGAAATCATGGAGATCTGCTGGATCATTAAATCTATTCTGCTGAGCATGATTAGAAAAACACTGATGGATATTCATGTCATTTATCAGGTCTCCGGATATGAAGGTGGGAGCTCAAAGGTCCCCGACACACGAATGTTTGTGGACAACACACAGGTTTAATTCGTGGCTTCTATGTGCGGCTGTTGCAGGCGCACATGAAGCCGACTGGACTTCAGTTCTGGACCTGGAACACGTGTTTCTCATATCGCTCACTAGTGCCAAAATGAGACAGCTGAAATTATCAAATTAAAAGCAGCGGAAATATGTAGTGTGTTGCTCATTATTTGTTTTTTCTGGAAGGCAAAGAGTAATAATTTATTTCTGCATGTGAAATGTATTTTAATAGCATTTGATCATCATGATAACTTAATTTTAGATTTTACTATAATTGGAAAGTGCTGACCCAAGTGCTCCACCCATTTCAATTTCCTCCCACTGAAAATAAAATCCAAATGTACTGAGTAAGATTGTTAGCAGATGAAGACATCATTTTTTCATTGTGTGTAGACATTTATCATAGAGTGCAATTTATTTTCTACAAATGTGCGCAATCTTTCTATATAAACCACAAGACATATTCATAGTGAGCAGGAAGCATAATATGACAATAACTGAATTAATAGCGCTGACTGGCAAATATCAGCATTTGAGCAAGGGTGACCAAACCAGCTAACACCAGCTAACACAGGCTAACACCAGCTATCACCAGCAAACACCTGCTAACACAGGCTAACAGCAGCTATCGCCGGTTATCACGAGCAAACACCTGCTAACACCTGCTAACTCCAGCTAACACCAGCAGAGACTTCTGCTGCAAACATTCTGGCAGTGATGAGTCACTGAGAACATCTTTGCCAGTCAGTCCTCACTGATCTGCTTCTTCCCTCAGGAACCGCAGCCTCCTTCTTTCTGTCTGTGACCACCATTAGTCACACAAGTCAACCAATCAGCTTTGACCCATGTGCGAGGCAATCATAAGTAACCATTACTCACCATTACCACCCATGACTACAGTGACCACCATTACTACCCATGCTGTCAGTCTCTGACTTTCACAACGCAGCTTCTATGCTTTAAAATAAGTACAGACTTAGTGCAATACAATACAGGAGAAATTACAGAGTCTTTTGTCTCCATTTGTGCTTTGGCAGATGTTCAGTAGAAGCTGGACCGGCTGAGCAGAGGAACATGACGCACTGATTTTCTCCCTAAGGCAATGAAACTTAGTGGAGCACTCGAGTCATTTTGTGTAAGCACACTAAAGAACTAAATACCTGCTTACAAGCACAAGCAAACCCTCATTTTAATGCGAGACACAGTTTGTGGTCGAGCCCCAGAAGGAGGCACCAGCGTTCCCACAGACAGGAAAGTGGTTTTAATTGGAACTCTATTGCATGTGAGGGAGGAATTATCCTCGAGAGGCTGTGAAGGTCCTTCCCGTAAGAAAGTGATTCCACTTGAGTCATCCTCTTTGAAAAGCCCTGAGCTGAAGATATTTTCTTTCGATAGCGTACACAGCCTGAAACGCTCTGCTGCTGCTTATTTTCACTAAAAGTTTCATGTGTCTATTAGCTTCCAAAACACAAAGCCTCCACTCTAATGCCAGTTTTCCACCAACATTAGCATATACAGTATATATATACTGTATATGCTAATGTTGGTGTAAAAACACACACACACACACACACACACACACACACACGCGCACACCAAGCTTCAAAACAGACAACGTGCTAGACAAGTCGCATACGTTCAAA
>CAAKHG010014172.1:22341-38585 GCA_901007715.1 Dactylopterus volitans
AAAGCCTCCACTCTAATGCCAGTTTTCCACCAACATTAGCATATACAGTATATATATACTGTATATGCTAATGTTGGTGTAAAAACACACACACACACACACACACACACACACACACGTAGGTTTGGCAACAGTCTAGTACTTGTTTTTCTTCTTGTGGAGCAAAAAGTTTCAGGTTGTCACCTTGGTGAAAACATGGTAGTGTCCAGTAGAAGGCAGCATGGAGTCCAGTGAGACTGCAAAGAGTCGCACAAGTAACCCACAGAGGCTGCTACTAAACTACCTCAGTAATCCACGGAGACTACTGCTAAGCTACGTAGTTACCCACAGAGACTGCGGCTAAGTTACCTCGTTACCCATGGAGGCTATGGCTAATTTACATAAGTTACCAACAGAGGCTACGGCTAAGCTAAATGAGTTACCCATGGAGGCTATGGCTAATTTACATAAGTTACCCACAGAGGCTATGGCTAATTTACATAAGTTACCTACGGAGGCTACGGCTAAGCTAAATGAGTTACCCATGGAGGCTATGGCTAATTTAGATAAGTTACCAACGGAGGCTACGGCTAAGCTAAATGAGTTACCCATGGAAGCCCTGGCTAAGCTAAATGAGTTACCCATGGAGGCTATGGCCAATTTACATAAGTTACCAGCGGAGGCTACGGCTAAGCTAAATGAGTTACCCATGGAGGCTATGGCCAATTTACATAAGTTACCAGCGGAGGCTACGGCTAAGCTACATAAGTTACCCAAAGCTTGCTCTGACATACGAACGTCAGGACCTGTGGCAGCACACAAATTAGCAAGTCCATCCGGGTGTCAAGTTTACAGCACTACAGAAGTACCTGTGGGTGCAGAGATGTGGCCTGGGAGTGAATGCTGATTGGACCATTTCACTCTGAAGACAGAAACTGGATGTTAGCAGATGTTAGCAGGTGTTATCAAGTTACGGCAACAATCGCTAACAATACCAAGGAAAACGAAGATGACTAATACAACATATATAAACATATAAAGTCTCAATCTTACCTATAGAAAATACGCTGAGTTTCGCTCAGTGCTGTCTTACGTTCCCACATCTCCTGTTTAAAAGGCTCAAAAGCCCACCCCCTCCTCCCCACCCCGGAACATGAATGAGCAGCGTTCCTGATTTCATTAGAGAAGCTTGATTCAGCACTCACAGTTCCCCAGTGACTGAAGGTGGTGGCGCGCTCTTAAGCCCCGCCCCCAGCTTGCTCCGGTGCTAAGCGCACAGCTGTGAAAACAATCATTTTGCATGTAATTCCCACTTTTCAGCAGGTTGCAATAATTCCATGTCAGGGCTCTGCATGTGGTGGAGGGCTGAGGAAGAGGAGGGTCAAGGTCAGAGCTGGGGATGGGGGTGGGGGGCGTGTCAGGTCAACCAAAGTGAGGCGCTGAGGGGCTCATAAAAACCTCCATCAGTGAAGGGCCTCATACAACAAGTATAATTCCTCTGAAATCTGGGTCCTTTAGGATTTTGAACGTGTCAAATAAAATGAGGAAACATAAACTTCCGCCTCACAAGTTCCCATTTTATTTGCACATAAATGTACAAAACAATCTGAGTGTTTACTCACCAGTCTGGCTCCTTCCCTCCTGTCATATTTCAGTTTTACAGGCTGTAAAAGATTAAAAGAATGACTGATTTCCTTTTTCCAGCACCCAGCAGGACCTGCAGCCATGACTGAGGTAATGAAATGGCGCCCAGATGGTGGCGCCGCTACTGCAGCCTCACTGGCTTCAAAGACTCCGAAATGAACCGGTAGTAAATTCAGCTTTCCCGAAGTAAAAATCAAATTTTATTTGACAGTGGCAGATTAAAAAAGGCGTTTCTTCGGGTGTGATTGTTTGTGATTATCTGTAAGGAGGTCAAAGTCCAGGCGGACGAGAGCAGGAGCAGAAGCACAGACACCAAACAGGATGTGGGAGAGCTGGAGGACCTTGGTGGATCTGGCAGAATGGATTATAATCCACAAACGATGAAGACTGGTGGAGTGATGTCCAGCAACTCGCCTGCGGTCCTCAGAGACAGGAGGAGGATTCAGGCAGGAACCAACCCCCCCACCAATCCCGAACCTGAGTTGTCAAGTACCTTCAGAAGATCTGCTAGTGGATGTGAATGCTGCTCTGAAGGCGATCCCTACAGGAACCATCGCTGACACCAACAAGCTGACACACAGTCCAGCAACAGGAATCCTCGATCTGCTTCGGTAGAAGATGGCCTTGAAATATACGAGGTGGTGTCGGTTAACTGGTTGGGTCACGATCTTCCTTCTCAGGCCAGCAGCTGCTGCAGTGAGGCTGTTGGCATCTGGGGCTTGGCAGCCAGTCTCTGATTGTGATGATGGCATGCCCCCGCCGACCTGTTGCCCCGGCTCCCCCTCGCCGTAGAATTGTTTTTGTGTTTCATCGATCTCTAGTTGTGATAGTTGCTTTCGATTATGGATGTTGGATAACTGGGCTAACAGCTGTTTCTTTGTTAACCCTGATTGTGGGTTTCGAAGTATCTACTGATCCCACATTGGCTGCATGTATCCCCTCCCTCTGGTAGAGTATAGTAACATTCCAACAACTCCATATTTTCCCTGTCCTTGTCCAGGTCTGTCTTGTTTCAGAAGCCCATTTCTCATCAGGCTGCCCTGGTTCCCCAACAACTGACGCGGACCTTGTTGACCTGAGCGACGTCCAAGCCAGTATTCAAACCCCTGCACTAATATATATATATATATATATATATATATATATATATATCTGGCCATCCCACTCATATGCATCTGGATATCCAACATAAAGGTCCTCCTGAAGGGGGAATCGATTGCAGGGCTGTTTATTATATTCTATGGTGAACATGGAGTGGTCCTCATGTTATGGCTGATGGGCATATATATATACTATATAATGAAAAATGAAAATTAACGTTGTAGAGAAATTTGCTACTCTGACTGCACACTTTCATAAATGGACATGAATACAAACACAAAAGTGTTTCAGTAACAACAGCCGGCTTGAGCAGGTCACTCAGGCGCACATGAGCATCACGCAGCCATGAGCCTCATCACTCTCCATACAAACATGGTATTATTGATATGAATTCATCTGCAGGCATCTGCTTGGAGCTTCTGCTGCTGTCTGAGGTTCAGCTCTGCTTCTTTTGAACAAACACTGAGTCCTTCTGTGCTGCACATGGCCTCCATTTCTGCTTGTGCTTTTTTTCCATCATATGAATACAAGTGAACAACAAAATGGTCAACTTGCATCAGTATTGCAGGATTCTGGTGTTAAAGTTGTTTCCATGTTACCATGGAAATGGTGGAGTAATACTTTTGAATACTAAGTGACGAGGCTGGTTCGAACACATCCTAAACGTAGTCGATGAATCAGATTGGTTGGTCAGAACTTTGGGTTCTTCATTTCAACCAGCAGAGGCTTCTATCATCTGAGACACCTTCATTCTCTGATGGTGAAGCTGCCATGCAGGAGCCGACCTGCTCAGCAGGACCAATGAGGGTTGACCGTCTTGCTCGAAGTCCTGAAACTGTGCTGAGTGCAGAGAGCGAGGCCTGCTGCTTGGGGCTGCGTTCGAACGCCGACTGTCTCAGAAAGTCACATTTCAGCTGCTGTCTGCCGGATTTCGAGCTTCTTCATGCAGCTAATTACAGCCCTGCTGATTCTCTGCCTGTCTGCAAGGAACAGCTGCACCAAGGCTTCCACAGTCAGGCTTGGTGATACAGGAGATCCAGACAGGGAGCGAGTCAGGACAGATGAGGAGCTGGTGTGATCTTAAAAACGGGAGGGTGGCCGAGCACATCATCGACCAGGTTTGGCCTGAAGCAGCTGAGAAAGAGTCGAGAGCACAGCGAGGACAGATGAGAAGACTGAGAAGACATCTGAGAAGTCTGCAAAGGCCTGGCGAGCCGCCATGATGCTCCTCCCCAAACTCCATCACAGGAGAGCAAACGCTGCCGATATTGAACTCACAGAGTCGCCAAAGGTGTCTCACAAGTTTGCAGCTTTCTCAAATTACACACAATTTTACCTGAAATACAAAACAACACTGCACAAAACCATAAAATTAGATTTTATGTTCAAATGTATCATTTGAAAGACAGGAGAGAACAGAGGATTTACCATGTTCATCACTGAAGTGAGCGACTGTTGCGACACATACGGATAAATGCTGCCATCTCGTGGAGATATGGAGCCATTACATAACGGTTGACAGACCATTTGAGGATGATGGGTCAAATGCAATAGGCAGCAGAGCCCTGGCTGAGAGCTGCTCTGTGGGCAACGCTCTGTCAGAGCTGCTCTACGAGATTCTTTAGTTACTCAAACATTACATCATGACGAAAACTTATAGCAGCACCTACTGGCAACAGGAAATGACATAATTTACCATTTGATCTAGATTTCCTCACAGATTGACCAGATCTACCGAGAAAAATCATTAATATACTGATCATGTATGGTGGTATAATCCTGGATGATTCTGAAAATCAATTATGATCGACATGATGACCTTTTTTTCTATCTTGTGCTCTTAAGCTTTTAGTTATTTTAACTCCTCCGGTGTTCCCTCCGGGGGGTCATCCACACTGGGAGCTGTGTTGGGCCTGCTTTTGGGGGTGCTGTCCTCGGATCCTTTCGGCCCAGCTGATCTGGGGGCTCCCCACCTTGGGTTGGGGGTTTGCCGGTCTGTCGCAGTCAGGAGCTCTGGGTACCAGCGCCCCCTCTGGGTCCTGGCCTGTGGCTCCTCCCGGTGTGGACAGCCCCATGGATGGCGCTTCCCTGATCCTCAGTGCCTGGCCATTTCTCCCCGCTGTCAGTGATGAGTAATGTGTGCGCATGTGTGTGTGTGCGCGTGTGTGCGTGTGTGTATGTGTTTGTGTATACATGCAGGGTGGCAGAGACGGGCTCTATCTGTCTTTATTTTCGTTTGCATTGCTTTTAACTGTTGTGAAGTAAGTTTGATTTGATTTAGGTTAGTTTTAGGCCCTTCGACAGCCTCCGCTGTTCAGACAGCTCCAAAATGTGTGAAACTGTCACCGCTGCGTTTTTGTTCTCTTCTTTCTCACCACACCTCTCTCCTCCCACGCTCCGTCCTTCGTTTTCGTGCTCCTTCTGTTTTCTTTTCTTCTCGTCCCACCACTCTACCAATCACAGTACGACAAAATGACATGGAAGTGGGAGCGCAGCAGCAGCAGCAGCAGCAGCAGCACCGAGCAGCCACATCTCCGCCTGCACTACTGAAATAAACCACCGGCTTAGACCAGTCTGTCATGAGATGCTTCATGTGTCCAAAAGATTTGGTGTTGAGATCATATTTTGGTTTTCCCTTAAAAGTTTTGAACTGATGTAAGCTCAGTTTCTCGCCGCTAGTACCAGTATTTACCACAGCACGTGAATGCATCACTGCTGACATCATCACTAAGCGTCGGCCGGTTACGTAGAAACAGCGTGACTCCGGAAGTGAGTGGCCAAAAACAGAGCAGAGACACCGCAGCGGGACCCTCTCGGACCGCGTCCGCGTCCACGTCCGCGCGTGCTGCTGCGGTCGTGTCTTTTGCGGGTTGAACGTGTGCAGGCGGCTGCGGGGACGCTAGCAGCTAACAGCTAGCAGCTAACTAGGGGCTAACTCGAGCAGCGCGGCGCGTCCGAGACGGAGGATGGATAGCGAGATCCAGCGGGACGGGAGGGTCCTGGACCTGACTGACGACGCCTGGAGGGAAGACCGGCTTCCGTACGAGGACGTGTCCATCCCGCTGGTAGGTCCGCCAGCTTGGCCCCGCCTCCGCGGAGCTGGCTGCTGGTTCAAGTGGAAATAGAGGAAAGACACCTCAGGTGTTGAAACTGGAAGAATTCACCCTTTTCTGAAATTCTACTATTTCACCTCTGATTGACAAGTGGAGAAAAAACTTAGCAATCATGTTTCTCAACGTAAAACTGCAAAAGTTTTGGTGGTTCCATCGCCTGCAGGTTAAAACATTATATATTTACATATATAAATATATAGATAGATGGTGTACTGTATGTATGGGTGTATAGCATATATATACATAGTGTATTTATGAAGTGGTGTGTGTGTGTCTGTGTGTATACTATATATGTGTGTGTGTGTGTATATATCTGTGGTGACGCGTCTCCTCCTCGTTCTCTGTCAGAGTGAACTGCCCGAGGCTGAGCAGGACAACGGCGGCTCCACAGAGTCGGTGAAGGAGCAGGAGATGAAGTGGACCGACCTGGCGCTGCAGAGTCTGCACGAGAACACGCCCAGCTCTGGGAGCTGACCTGCTGCTCTGGGAGCTGACCTGCTGCTCTGGGAGCTGACCTGCTGCTCTGGGAGCTGACCTGCTGCTCTGGGAGCTGACCTGCTGCTCTGGGAGCTGACCTGCTGCTCTGGGACTGACACCACCGCTGAAGCACACGGGCTCTGCAGGACCTCCTTCACCCTGCAGATATGTGTTCACACTGATGATCTGAACTGAGGTCGTTATGAGTGCTGAAATGTTCTGACGTTTCTACAGTGTAAAGTCGCTGAGAAGTGTTCAAAATTAAAATGTCCCTCCTCCTCATTGCGAACCTGTGAGACTGTAATCTGAGCGGGATTACAGGGCGCCGTCATCTGTGTTCTCTAATCTCATTCAGCTCACAGTGATATAATATTGCACATCATCTCGTAATACAGCAGCTCGCGTTAGTGTGTGAGCAACAGATGCGCACACACACACACACACACACACACACACTCGCACTCTGTGAGCACACAGCTGAAACATTACGTCATTTCCAAACATAGATTTTTTTTAATGGAACCTTCATGCAGACAGAAGCGTCCCGGTGTCCCAGCGACCCCCCTACCCCACCCCCAACTTTGTCCCTCCCACTCCAGTCCCCACGCCCACGGGGGCGTCACTGCGCCTTCACACTCGCCGCCGGTGGGCGTGGCTCGTTCACCAGGAGCGCCACCGGGTATCGGTAGGAGCCTCCCAGACGATCCCACAGCGTGAAGTACTGTCCATAGTTGTAGATAAAGAAGAGGTGATGGTCCACGTGGTGGGCGGCGCCGTTGATGACGCCGGTCAGTGGGCGGGGGATGCAGTGGGCACCATCGTGTATGGAAATAGTCCAGATGTTGACAAAGATGAAGAGTGTGAGGTAGACGGCCTGGAATGGAAATATGATGCTGGAAATTAATGAGTTACTCCTCAAGTTCATGAGGAACCATCGACCCTCAGATGCAGGAGCCTCCACACGAGGCTCAGAAATCGGCGTGTGGGTCCTCATGTCACATTTGTCATTTCAGTTCAGAATATTCATTCATATTATATTTTATGTAATGTTGTAACCTAAAACCTGTGGATCAATATGCAGCTACAATAATGCCAGCACACACACACACACACACACACATGGAAATGTAGCTAACTATAAAATAGGCAGTCACACCACCTGTGTGTGCGACAGTAAAACCCTTCCTGACTTCCACAGCTGATGAGAGAAGTTCCCATCAGACTCCACTGCAGATGCATGTCGGCCATGTTTGACCCACTGATGGACGTTTGGGGTCGTTACACAAAAACGGCGACATCTTAAAATTCATAAAAGATCGTTTGAATGATTTAAGACTTATTTTTGAGGAATTCCTGGCGTGAGACTACGACGGAGGATTAGGGCCACATTGAGATTTTTTTTATTTTACTTTGAGAAAAAAAAGTCATTACTAACGAGAAAAAAGTCATTAACGAGAAAAAAGTCATTATTAACGAGAAAAAAGGTCACTATTAATGAGAAAAAAGTCGTAATAAATAATATGTTGATTTAGAGGACAAAAACGAGGGCCGTGGAGCATGTTGTGGAATTGTATTTCAGTTTAGGTTTCACAAACAAAGAGATACTTCATCTTTTGGCACATCAGCATCACGTCCTCATTAGTATCAGGACATTAAAAAGAATATGCAAGAAAATGCATCTTTTCCGGAGAAACAACCAGACGTGTGTGGAGGAACTCGCTGCTTCTCTGGAGTGGAGCTCCGGCGAGCACGGCAGTGCACCTGCAGGGGCCCCGACGCGTTATGGCACATGGATTCATATGATAAACTAAAGCCCTATGGCATTGCTATTAACGGCTGCATTGATGGATTTAGTCGCCACGCAATGTTCTCATTATTAACGAGAAAAAAAGTCCTTATTAACCTGACTGCCAACTACACTCTCGCATTCTTCTTTCAACCTCCTCTCGTTTTACGTTGAGCAGCTTTTTACTACAACTTTTTCCTCATTAATAATGACTTTTTCTCATTAATAATGACTTTTTTCTCATTAATAATGACCTTTTTCTCATTAATAATGACCTTTTTCTCATTAATAATGACCTTTTTCTCGAAGTAAAATAAAATTAAAAAAATCTCAATGTGGCCCTAATCCTCCGTCGTATGAGACAACTGCTCATGACAAAGATTCTGCAAGAACTGAAGCTCACCGGCTCGTTTCTGAGTCAAGTCACCTCACCAATGGACGTTTGAAACATCATTAACCAGATTTAACATGACAAGAGGGGGAAACCGTGGAGCGCCACCTTGTGGAGGGGGAAGGCGAAGGCGTAGGCGTGGTAGGGCAGGCTCTGCAGGAAGCCGTCCAGCGGGTGGAAGGCGTGGCTGGCGAACGGCGTGGGGATCTTGAACACGTGGTGCTGCTTATGTAGATGCTGAGGAGGAGAAGAACACGGTAAGCACTCAGACCTGGAGGCTCACCTGCAGTGAGAGCTCCTCTCCAATGTTCAGCAGCTTTTTCATGTTCAGAGATGTAACATATAGATGTCATATGAGTTTGAGAAAGAGGAAAAGCTGAAGGGCGTTTTCTCAGGAGAGTGAGTGTCTTGACACTGAACTTCTAGCGGCTGAGATGCCACCATAAGGTCTGGATGTGAAGGCTGGTCTCTGTTTCCCATCGGGCCTTTTGTTTCAATCCGTGTCACAGCAGCTCCAAACACTCAAACAAAAAATGGACAAAGATGGCCGACCAAACTTCAGTTTGGCTCAGATCTTTGAAATGGCTCTGCAGGCGAGCACCTTATGAAGCTGTAACTTTATATTAGTCTGGAGTTCTATGCATGCGGCAAGTCTCCATCTCCAGCGCTGCTATGCTTAGTCACCGTTCCACATTTAGTCCATGGTGAGATGATACGCAGCTTCACCTCTGGCGCCTGACTGTCACCTACGCGTACGTACCAAGCCTGAACGATATGCTTCATATCTGCTCCACACTCAGATCTAAGAGCGAAGCATTTGAAATGGAGGTGGAAATTTCCATCCACAGCTGGAACATAAACATAGTTGTCAAACATACCTGAGAAAAGGACAAACCCAATAACCAGTTATGTAATAAACCTGGGATGAAAGGTCATAAGAATGTGGAGTATAATCATGGTGACTTGTTTCATTTACATTCGACTGACAAATGTGCTTCTCATTTAGCTTATGAGCTGTTTTATGTTCAAACTTTGTCATCCAGAAGGGTTAGAAACTATGAATTCAAACACATGAATCTTAAATTCATTTCACTGCGGAGATCTGACTCCATGTTATAACCAGCTGGTCCTCCAGAAGGTCCACGGTTCTCTGAACTGGTCATTACTGATGAGTTCTCCTGGTAGTTCCATGTCTCTCCCAGTGGTCCCAGGAGAATTCACCAGTAACAACCAGTTCAGAAGACCATGGACCTTCTGAAGGACCAGATGGTTACAACACGTATCTTGTGTATTTTGAATATGTCTGCATGTATATGTGAGTTGCCCTCAGGTGGATTTACAAAGTTGCCTGAGTTGAATATGTCATGTTAGTTATGTCATAAACATGGTCGCAGGCATGTGGCGCCTCACCTTGTAGATGCTGCGGTGGTGCAGCCAGCGGTGGATCCAGTAGATGCACATGTCAGTGAAGAGCAGGAACCCAGCGATGCTCAGGAGGACCCCGGACCAGCCTGGAACACCAACAGCTTAGACCACCTTCTTCAGCCGTCTACACTGGTTTCCCTTATTTCAGAGATGTTGTTCTGAGTCTCCTGCTCTCAGACTGCTGGTGGAAGATTTGACTGAAGTTATCCTGATCCTGCTCTTTAAAGATCTAGGTCTAGTTCTCTCACCCAAGGAGGATTCGCTGATGTTGTCGAAGAGTTTGCTGTATCCTCTGATCTCCAAGAAAAAGAGGGCGACTGTGGGGAAGCTCATCCAGAAGATGGAGACAGCAGACAGTTGGATCTCCTTTTTTACTTGGTTCTGCCATTAGATTAAAAAAAAAAAAACATATTTATGATTAGGGAGAAGTTTTTTGAGGAGCAGTTTGCTCATCAGTCAGTGAGAGGTTCAATGTTTTTATCTTAAAAAATACAAAAAAAACCCCACATTTCTGCTCATGTATGGTCTAAACTCTCCATGCGGTCCCCCCTCTCTGGTCTTACAGGGTGAGTACCTGCTGTAGCTGAGGAGCCTACCTTAAGGAACTGTGGATGCTCCATGAGCTTGTGGTCAAAGACACAGTAAAAGCTGAGGGCACCAAAGCCCAGATACAGAATCTCTGCTCCCAGGCTGGTCACCACACACAGGCTGATGATCTGCCGCAGAGCTTCATCCTCAGGCCACGACGCAGGGTAAACGTATGGGGTGAAGATGTAAGCGTCCATGATGTTCAGGACATGATCCATGGTCCCGTCTGTGAAGAAAAGCAGCAGAGAGGAACCAGAGCGAGGAATGTGCTCTCATTTAAGATCCAGTAGCTTCATCACAAATGTCCGGCTAACTCAGATGTGTGTTTTCACCTGAGGAACATTTGCATCAGTCAACAGATGTGAAAGAGCAGACCTGCACAAACTGCTGCCGTCCCAGTGGAAGCTCCTGATGGAAGCTGCCGTCCTAATGGAAGCTCCTGATGGAAGCTGCCGTCCTAATGGAAGCTCCTGATGGAAGCTGCCGTCCCAATGGAAGCTCCTGATGGAAGCTGCCGTCCCAATGGAAGCTGCCGTCCTAATGGCGCCTCGCTAACAGCTGAGTGACGACGTGTTGAGTGGAATCTTGCAGCAGATGACACCTCTGTTCTGTGGAGGTACAAGACCTCATCTCTTATCTGGTGATCAGACCAAAGTCCTGAGCTTCTTTCTGTGCTCTTCAAGGGTTTCGTGTCATGTGGTCACCACTGATGGACGATTCTCAAGTGAGTCATTATGTTTTATGCAAATGAGTGTAAAAACAGGGACACTGTGAATGAATATGAATCCTTCACCTTTGCCCTGAAGCATCTCCAGAGCATCTCCAGATATGTGACCTTTCATGTAATTGAAAGAGGATCATGTTGTTACTCACACCAAATTGATTTGATGTTGATGTAAGCGTGAGGAAACCTAGTGGTGACTTTGCAGAAGTCAGCTCCTATGCAGCTCCTCAAATGACCCCCTACTTGAGGAGGAACTACGGTGGCCTGCAGGACCATTTGTACGTGACCCCACGTTTGTTTTCAAACTGGTCACAGCACAAAATCCATCCAAAACGCCAAAGTATCTTGTTTGGCTGTCCTGGGCCACCATAGATGCAAAATAGGGTGGATGTGGGAGCGGAGCTGCTGCTTGTCTGGGTTTAAAGGCCTCATCTAAGCTCATGAGACGTAAAGACTCTCTGGTTCAGGTGATTATTCTCCAGTGAAAACTCGTGAAATCATACTGTTATGAGTTTTAGATGCCACTTCCTCTGGATGACGTTAACATTTCTGCAGTTATTCAAACCCGCCTGCATGCATCTGCACACTATTCAGATTCAGCAAACATCTGTGGAAGCTCTGAATGATCTCTGCTTGTGTAGACCTGCAGGACTGCTGTCCTACAGCTCCATCACCTCAAAAGATTGCACTCAACTTAAACTATTTCAGCCTGAAATGACCACGACTGGGTCAGGATGTCCAAAATAGCCTGTAGTGGAGCTGGACTAACCTGCCTCAGGACCAGCACCAGGACCAGGACCAGGATGGCCCCTCAGCACTGCGTAAACCTTCCTATAAAGTGAACGAGTCCGCCTTCCTCCACTCTCATTTCAGCAGCAACGTTCATATGTCCCACAGAAGCTCACACAGACGAGCTGGAATCGTCATGGCTGCGTTTTGCTCGGGCAGTGAGTGTGACCCGAGCGTGCTGATAGGAACCAGAGATCCACAGACCCATCGGCGCTGGCGGAACCAGATCCCAGCATGCTCAGCAAATAAGCAGGAGCTCAGCCGCCGCCACCGCATCACTCTGCACTTTCACTCACTCACAGTTGGCGCATGTGCTGCAGGGTTCTGTTTCCCCTGAACCGGGTGCCCTTTGCACACACACACACACACTCACACGCGCACACACACACACACGCACACACACACACACCAGCGTTTTCCTAAATGTGCAAATCATGCTTTAGTTATGTTTCCCAACGTACATTAGCTTTTACACTAATGAGCCGTAACATTATGACCACTGCATGTTTACCATAGATAGTTGTACTAAGAGGCGTCCCTAATGTTTTGGTCATTCCACTCACATGCATCAGGGTGGCCAAAACATTAGGGACCCCTCCCAGTGTGACCCAGTACAGTCCAACAGCGTCACAAACTACAGTCCCAATAACAATCATTCAAACATGTCAACACCTCTCTCACACACATTCAATCACAATCCAACATAAAACTCCTCCTGAAGGGAGAACTGATTGCAGGGCTGTTGTATTATACTCTATGGTGGACACGCGGTGGTCGTAATCTTATGGCTGATGTGTTGTATTATACTCTATGGTGGACACGCGCTGGTCGTAATCTTATGGCTGATGTGTTGTATTATACTCTATGGTGGACACGCGCTGGTCGTAATCTTATGGCTGATGTGTTGTATTATACTCTATGGTGGACGCGGTGGTCGAACTGATTGCAGGGCTGTTGTATTATACTCTATGGTGGACACGCGGTGGTCGTAATCTTATGGCTGATGTGTTGTATTATACTCTATGGTGGACACGCGCTGGTCGTAATCTTATGGCTGATGTGTTGTATTATACTCTATGGTGGACACGCGGTGGTCGTAATCTTATGGCTGTGTTGATGCTTGTATTATACTCTATGGTGGACACGCGCTGGTCGTAATCTTATGGCTGATGTGTTGTATTATACTCTATGGTGGACACGCGCTGGTCGTAATCTTATGGCTGATGTGTTGTATTATACTCTATGGTGGACACGCGCTGGTCGTAATCTTATGGCTGATGTGTTGTATTATACTCTATAGTGGACACGCGCTGGTCGTAATCTTATGGCTGATGTGTTGTATTATACTCTATGGTGGACACGCGCTGGTCGTAATCTTATGGCTGTGTTGGGCTGCTTGGCCCAGTTGTGTAAAAGGCTCAGTGGTGAAAGGACAGGAAGAGTGGAGGAGGAAACCTGTGCTGGGGTTTGTCTCCGTCTAGAGCTGTCACACTGCTCCATGAAGGGCCGTGTGGCTGCAGGTTTTCATTCCAACCAAGCAGGAGAACACCTGACACAGCAAATCAGCTGAGTGAAGACAGCTGATTGGCAGGAGCAGGAACACGCCTGATTCCACTCACTCAATCAACTGTCTCCGCTTCGCTGTGTCAGGTGAGCTCCTGCTTGGTGGAATGACGCCGGCCCTTCATGGACCAGTCTGACACCCCTGCTGAGGTCTTTGACTCAAACAACAGCTTCTCATGAAATTCTACATGTTTTGACATCTTTGTCCCTTTTGAAATTGTTTCTATAAAATAAAGAAATTAATTTGTAAAACTGTAAATATTAGATGAAAATGTGAATTTTAGGTCCATGCAGCGATTGTTTTTGTCAGCTTTTGATCAAAAGTCTCTACAATGGAACCTTCAATAATACTCCTCCTAGTAATGATAATAATGAATAGTAATAACTGTTTGCTTTGCTGCTCTCCCTATAATGAGCCCGTGCACTGAAGTATTAGTTTGAGCTTGAACTGACCAGGTAGACAGATTTGAGTTTCACTTTACTTTGAAGCATTTTTTTGAAGCATCGTTCTGGTAATTTATTGAAACTAAATTAGACAGTCGACCTATTTTCTTTCTGACCGAACTGAGTCGGTTGCACTAACTGCACCTGCAGCCTGGACGCCGACAGTGAAATGCTGAATCAAAATGTGCCATCATCCATCACGACTGTCATCCATGTAATCCACTGGAGCTGGTTGTGAGTCAGCAGTGGTGGATGAAGGTGCTGCTGATGTTTCCATGAGCTTCCGCAGCAGCGCATCGGCTCCATCCGGCTGTCGTCGTGGATACGAAAACGGCAGGTGAGTGTACCTGCAGCCAAGGTGGAGATGCTGGTACCTTCTGCAGCTGATGAGCTCACCATGCTCATGCGATGTCATACGTGTAACCTTAAAACTGAGGCCTCACACGTTTGCCCCCTGCTGGGGACCCTGCATGGGTCCACAACCTTATGTTTCATACTGGAGCTCAACCTCCTCCTGCTGCTGCTGCTGCTGCTGCTAACCCTCTTTTTGATATTTGACAGTGATGCTGACAGATGAGGCTCTCATTTATATAAATGTGCCTGCTTGTAGATGTTTGAGCCCAAACCATCACACAACAGGACAAATACGACGATCATAGCACAAACATCTGAGCTACGACTGAGCAGATTTATCATTTCTTAGTTTAAAACAGTTGAGCTTAATTTTTACTGCTTTTGACATTGTCGGTGCTTTCATTTAAGCTGTGAGTCTAAAATGATCCCTGGAACCCGCCAGTCTGTCTGAGAAAAGCTCACAAAACGACCCGCCCAGACTCACCAACAACCACAACTGCATCGAGGAAATAACGTCCTGGATGGCAGCAAACTTCCTACAACTCAATGACAGAACATCAGAAATCATTCTCTTCGGCCCCTCTGACAACATGAACCGGATACCTAACACTCTTGGCAACCCGTCCACCTTCATCAGACCTCACGTCAGAAACCTCGGTGTCATTTTTGATTCACCACTCGTTTGATAAACAGGTCAGTTCAGGAGTTAAAGCCGTTTTTTTCCACCTCCGCACCATCACAAAACTCAAGCCATTTCTCACACTCAGGGACCTAGAAAAAGTAATCCACTCCTTCGTTTCCACCCGTCTGGACTACTGCGCTTCACTGTACGCTGGAATCAATCAGTCTTCTCTCTCCCGTCTACAGATGGTTCAAAACGCTGCAGCCAGAATTTTAACAGGAACCCCTAAGAAAGACCACATCAAGACCACTTCCCCCCATCCTGGCTTCCCTCCACTGGCTTCCTGTTCAATACAGAGTTGCTTTTAAACTGCTCATGTTTGTTTTTAGATCCCTGAATGGACTGGCCCCACCTACATCGCAGACCTTTTAACCCCCTACCCCACCTCCAGATGCCCCAGGTCGGCTGACCCAGGTCTGCTGACCCAGGTCGGCTGACCCGGGGCTCCTGGCGGTACCACGTACAAAGTTGAAACAAAGGGGTGATCGTGACTTGTCGGCTGTGGCCCCTCGACTCTGGAACAGCATCCCCCCATCTGCAAGATCTGCCCCCTCCACTGACCCTTTTAAGTCCAGGCTCAAAACGTCCCTCTTTTTCAATTCAGTTCAATTCAATTAGACTTTATGAGTCCCTCAGGAGGTTCCTCAGCGGGATGAGCTGCTAGTTTTTACCAGCATGATATCTCACTGTGCTCATCTGTGCCGATGTGTGGATTCATGTGTGCTGCTGCTATGACTCTTTCTTTCTTTCGTTTTTATTTTCATTTGTTGTACAGCGCTTTGGTCAACGGGAGCCCTTTTTAAATGTGCTTTAGAAATCAATTTGACTTGACTGTCTGTCTGTCTGTCTGTCTGTCTGTCTGTCTGTCTGTCTGACTGTCTGTCTCTCTGTGCCTATCTGGCATTGTTTCCTTGTGGTGCTCTGTTCATTTGTTTCATAAAAGTTTTTCATATTCAAGTCATCATCATCATCATCGTCATCGTCATGTGACGGGGCGGTCCCTCCCCGCTGCTCCTCCTCCTCCTCCCCTCTGCTCCTCCTCCCCGCTGCTCCTCCTAACCTCCCCGCTGCTCCTCCTCCTAATTATTCTTTATGATCGGTGAGTCCGCTGGTAGCTGCTGTTCATCAGTCACACACACACTCTCACACACACATAGTATATTAACCTGCCTCTGCATGACAGA
>CAAKHG010014177.1:0-19868 GCA_901007715.1 Dactylopterus volitans
GAAAGGGGGGGGGGGTGGGGGGGGGGTGGGGGGGGGGGGGGGGGGTGTCGGAGGTCAAAGCCTGCTGAGTCACTCCCTCTTTACACCCATTTCCTGCGATCGGGCCCCTTTTGAGCGCGCGAGTGACGGTGAAATTATGCGTCTGGTTTATCTAATCCCCCCTCGCATCTCCTCCCAGCCAGTGCGATCAGACTGTTCATTCACTCAAGAAGAAGAAGAAGAAGAAGAAGAAGAAGAAGGAGACACATGGATACGCTCGGGCACACGTGCGCAGCCTATACGAGCAGATGTGCTCCAGTACACGACGTGAGCACATGCACCATTCTTGTTTGATTACTTTCTAAATTGGTTGTTAAGCGTATCGCATTTTCATGCTTGGGGACCCGATTGAGCTGAACGAAAACAAACTAAAGTGAAAAAGCACACTAACCAGTGACGGAAAGTGATAAATTACCGATGAAATGCCCATATTTTAATGATTTGTTGTCGGGACTGTGATTTTTGCGATGCTGTTGAGCTGGACTGGGTTTACGCTGAGAGGCGTCCCTAATATTTTGGTCATCCCACCAAATGTTAGCCGCCGCCTCCCAGTATAACCCAGCAAGGTTCAACGGCATCATTCAGTCCAAAAAAACAACCATTAATGTGTTAACACCTCTCTCAAACACATTAAATTAAAAAAAAGAAAATAAAAAGGAAAAGAAACACTTAATAAAGTGTTGTTCACACTTTTGAAGGTGATAACAAAGACTTGAGTGGAGAAAGGTGTTTTTTTTTGTCATTTTAGCATAAATTCGTGTAGTTTAAAACCTTTTGGATGTTGACTGCTTTTTCGCAGGGTCCTTAGAACTACATTCTACGGCGAACATCCTGTGGTTCTAACGTTTTGGCTGATGGGTCTACGTCTCGGCAAAGATAAGAAACGACGCGTCATCAGTTCACCGGCTGAACTTCCTCCTCGTCTGCCGACGCTTAGCAACCCTCTCGTGGTTGTCGGGGCACACCCGAGTGTCAGCGCTGCTTGAAGTCACGTAGATGATCTGCGGCTCGGCCCCGGAACACTGAAACGCCGGTTCCTGCTTAGTGCGCCGCTGCTACCGTGACTACTTCCACTGATGACACAATGCTATACATGATAAAACAACACCGTTAAATGTCTTTGGTGGCTAGTTATACGCTTGACAATCGAGCCACGCCGCTGATCCTCAAGATTCCAATCAAAATAAATGTCTATTAAGGCTGAATGAGGCCAGGCAATGGGGATTGAGTCTGTGGCGCACTGGCAAAAAAAAAAAAAAAAAAGCGCTTTCCATTTGCAGTAAACGCAGGCCGAGGCGGCCGAGCGTCTGCGGCGGCGCGCGCGGAATAAAAACAGCGTATGGAACTGCCGCGGTCGCCGGCCTGTCATTTCCTACCGCCGCGGGTCCACAACAAAAAGCATCCGACGGGCAGCCGAGGGCCGATTCCTATTCTGAATTCGTCACGGGAAAACGCGCCGCGCTTTGCGATTGTCGGTCAAATGATGCGTCTACGGAACCCGGCTGTGATTTTTTTTTTTTTTTTTGACAGCACTAATTAAAAGGAAGAGTCCGCGTTGGGCTTCCACATTGACACCTACAGGCAGCTGCTTCCATCGAGGAAGTGGCTCATGTCGCGCTGCAGAATGGTGGGTGAAAGAAAAGTGGGTCTTCTTTGTTAAAAATGTTTTTAAAAAAAGCGGCTCCAGATCGAGCAGGACCGGAACCTTACGCGCTGCGAACTTTAAAGATGGAGTGAACCGTTTCCGATTGGTTGCTTCTTCCACCTCTACCGGGGACAGCACATCTGCCGCAGCTCATATTTTGGTGATTTTTTTTTTTATTTTTTTTTCAGCGGGCGCCCGGCTCTCTGGCGTTGTTCGCCGCTTCTCTCCCCGTCCCGGCATCATCAAAAGCGCTACATGAACGAGCCCTCTCATTCGTTTTGGACGCAGCCAGTCCGGCGGGGCGGGACAGGGCCGGGCGGGCCGGGGCCCACGAGCGCCAACGCAGGCGCTCCAGGCAGCAAAAAAAAAAAAAAATAAAAATAAAAATAAAAATGCAAGAAGCTGAAGCGGCGGGGCTGCAGCGCATTGTGCACATCGTGTATATATATATATATATATATATATATATATATATATATATATATATATATGTTTATTTTTTTGTTATTTTTTGTTATTTTTTTTTAGCATAGTCTCACTGGAGCCTGTGCGATTTGATTTATAAGCGTTATTTTAACTGGGGTAAAAAAAAAAAAAATCCAAAAAAAATCACATTAAGACTTCCATCTCTTTCTCAAGTGGGCCGTGGCCAAGAGAGCAACTTTAGGTTAGTTACGCTAACAATTAGGTACAAAGGCAAACATAAACTGACAATTCATGTTAGATGAAAGAAGGGGGGAAAAAAAATTCTATTTCCGACAGCAATAAGAGCTTTAAGCTTCACATCTATAATAGCAATCTCAAGTCAACCATGTTATCAGTCTGCGTTATTACCACTTATTTGCTCTGCACAGATCACTTTTATCTGTTATTTACTATTATTTACTTGTACTTATTATTTTTGTTGGGTTTTTTTTGACACTTTCTTGCTGTCCACTTGAGGCTGTAATTTCCCCGTTATGGGACTAATAAAGCGATATAATATCGCACTGTATTGTATTGTGTTGTGTTGCATTGAGACAAAAAAACAACAACCAAAAACCTGCATTTCCTTGTAAAAAAAACATTTTGGCATCCGATAAGCCTTACTCAAAGATCTGTTTTTCAGCTGGCCCCGAACAAATTTCAGGTTTCGCCATTACACGGAGCCGCATATTCACATCAATGCATTTTTTTTTAAGTTAAACCTGTTTTCAGTCCGAAATGCCCAATAAACTGGTATTGATAGCAGCCCTGACACGCAAACTCGTGCAGGAAAGACAGCAACACACACACACACACATCTGCGTGGCACACCAGGATAAAAGGGGGCGTCGGGGTGGGCAGGTATAACAGAACCCAGACCTCTAAAGCGGGCACTGATCCAAGCCAGTCTCTCTCGGCATCAGATACAGTCTGATCCCGCGGCACCGCTGAATCACGATGGCTGGCATAAACAACTCTGCACACACACACACACACACACACACACACAGCTTACTGCCCCCTTTTTATTCTGAATCTGAGAGATCTTTCACGACATTAAATTCAGGTGATCATAACACGAGGATGATGGGTTTTATTATTTTGGGGGAGGTTGAGAGGATTCACACCATCTGAACAACATGTGTCTCCATTTGCGTTAAGTTATACCTGCTGCTCGCGGCGCTGAGAATGTGCGCTAAGAGGCCTGAAATGCACCTAGATCTTCCTCCTGTCTCCTCCGTCCGGCCACCCAAGTGAACAGGATGTGATCTAATACCTCTCTGTCAGGAATCATACTCCCCGGTGATTTAACAAAAAAAAAAAAAGAGAAGAGAAAAAGGGAAAAAAAAAGTGTCTCGGGGAGCCTGGAAGGCACGCAAAGCTCGGCCAGTAGTTAATGCTAACTGACAGGAAAGTCCAACAGTAACAGCAACAGGAAGCGGAAACACCCCCCCCCCGCGCCCCCACCACCACCACCACCACCACAACATCCTGGATGGCCTCTACGCGTGACTGGATATTTTCAGACCATGGTTTCGCGGGTCCGCGTTTGTGCACGGCGGCGTTCACCGGTCTCATTAGCGGCTTAGGAGGCGTCCAAGCCTCCGGGAGCGTCCGTTGCTATGCGGCGGCGGTCGCCGACGTCCCGACTCACAGCCTGTTTACAGTTTGTCGCCGCTCTCGCTTGCTCGCTGTTGCCGTCTCGCCGCGTCAGACCGCGGTTATTCACGCCACTCGAGACAATGCGGCCCCCGTTTGGATGAGCAAGGGTTTTTGTTTTGTTTTTTTGTTCCTCTCACATCGGCCCCGTCTTTTTTTTTTCCCACCTTCTTCTCACAGGCCTACTGAGGTCTTCCTTCCCTTTTAAGTCCCACAGTCATCTAATGGTCAGAGTGAGCGCGCCCAGACATCCTGAGTCACTTATGATGCGGGTTCCTTTCTTGTGTGAGAGCTTGACCATGTGCGCCGCGCTCGGTCGCCCATCGCTCATAAACAGTGCCGGGAGGGGGGTGGGGGGGGCAAAAAAAAGAAAAAAAAACGGCTGCGACACCACCGCGCCGCTACCGTTTTTTTCCACAGCCGCGCAAACAGCAGCCGCACCGACCAGACGCATAACCCCGGGGATTCCTTTCAGGTTTTTTTTCACAAGCTCGGCAGCTAAGAGGCTCGCCGTCTGGCCCCTCGGTACGACCGTGGGGTGCGGGTGCAATGCGGAGACTGCCCCAAGGCCCGTGTTATTTGAGCAAATAAATACCACCCTTGTGTGACTCTTAAGTGCGCGGGCGGCGGTTCCCCCCTAGCCCACCTACCCTCCCACCCCACCCAATGGCCTAAAACCGACTCTGCGAAGCGGCTATAGAGAGAAAAATCAGGTGAACACATGTCAAGTTCACACACACACACACACACACACACACACACAGTTGGATGATAGCTGCTGCTACTTTTTGATAATGGATGGCGTCATCGGGGGAACTGAAAATGGGACAGCACCATTTCCACTTTCCTATCCAAAAAAATAAAGAAGCCGAAATATGCTGGATGCCGCCGTCCGGCGCTGGCAGCGTGATTCGGAGGCGGAGTCTGTCCCAGGAAATGAAGCCGCAGTATGGAGGTCTTGCCCGACATAATCGCCATCATGGGTTTCCCATAAATAAAAACCCTAATTTGTGCGGTTATGTACAGTTCCTAAACAGAAGTCCATAAAGCAGCTGGCAATCATGACGTCACACCCTTGTTTTTAAAGCATCACGTAGCTCGTTAGACCCAAACTTTAAAGAAAAAACGGACATGTGGGCGGACGTCAGCGTGATTAAAAACTACCTGACAACATCTTTGAGAGAGACAATTCAGAAGAGACTTTGATATCTTAGCTCGGGCCCAAGCTCAGGCGGAGATTATCATGAGATCTTATTGGCTTCACTTTTGAGGAGCTGTCAAACTCTCTAGTTTATACAGACCCACCAGTTATGACATTAAAACCACTGCATGTTTACTATAGAACCTCATGCACCAGCCCAGCAATCAAATCAGGGTTTTCCCTAATGATTTGGTCGCTATTAGTACATATTAGTGGGATGACCAAAATATTAGGGACACCTCTCAGTGTAACCCAGTACAGTCCAGCAGCGTCACAAATGACAGCCCCAGTAACAGTCGCTCACACACATTCAATAAGATTATTGAAAATATGCCTCGTTATAATTTCAACAAACAGTTTATGTCCTCACCGACATGGAACTTTACATACCACGACATTGAAACCACTGGTGTTGCATAAACAGTAATGAAACAGCTCCGCGGTGATCCCCCCCATCCTCCCCCACCTCATTTTCAAGTTAAAATGTCACTGCACCGGTTTCGAGAGTAGGCGCTGACTTCATGGTCTCACACTGAGAGGTGTTCCTAATAATTTGACCACCTCACTCATATGAATTGGGGCTACAAGAAGGGAGAATTTACGGCAGGGGGGGGGGTGTTGCATTAATCTCGATGGTAAACTTCGGTAGTTTTAATGTCGCCGCCGATCGGTGCGAGTACTTTTTTTTTAACACATATGGTGAAACATGATGACAGTTGAGGTTCATACCACAGTTCGCCGTTAGACCTCATACTACTGTGAGTCTTGGGGTGGTCATCATCTATAATTATCATACATGCCCCCCCCTTTTTTTCACTCGCTGGCGTTCAGCACAAAAACCTCCTCGCCTCTTATTGCAGCCTCTTGATTCAGAGCGTCTACTTCATATCCTCCTCCGCCCGCCCGCCTGCCTCGCCGGCTCGGCTCTATCTATCTGCATTCCTCCCCGTGCGTTAGACATGGGTCTATCTGCTTGAATTTCTCATTTCCTGTTTGGGGTGTGTATCGGATCCCTTGTTCTCGTGCCCAGCGTGCACATCAAACGGCCCCAGCTGCTCAAAGCGGGAGAGAGGCGGAGAGGAGGACCGAAAATGTAAATTAGGGAACGCCGGCGAGAAGCGGGATGAACATGCGGCGGGAGGGGGTGCGGGGGGGACCAATGAGACGGACGCACTGACAACCAAAGGAAGATGGAAAAGGAGCAGGGAATACAAAGTGGTTAATTACCACAATATCCACAGATATGGCCAAATAAGGCCAGACTCTAGCCTACCACGCAGTTCATACGGCAAGACAACCCCCCCCCACCCTTCTTCTTCTTTGCCCCCACCACCACCACCACCTCCCATCCTAATCTAATTTTTTAGGAATCTGGCCTGCTTTCACTTCCCCGAGCAATTTGTTTTTATTTATCTTTATCGTCCGTTTGGTCGGTCATTTTCTCAATTTCGTTTAACAAGGCCGTGGTGGCTGTCGCTCAGGAGGGGCTCGCCGGGGTGTAAGTCATAAAGCAATGAGAGCAGGGGTGGGGTGGGGGTGGGGGTGGGGGGGACAGCGAGGAAAGGAAAGTCTGCTTCACATTTCCACATTCGGCGACTGAGCCGTGCGGCCTCGCACTCGGGGATGCGTCTGCGGTTCCAGTAGCTAATTCCACTGTTAAATCCGACAGTTAAGGCTGACTAATGGGGATAATTCATTCTAATTTTGCAGTGAAAAAAAAAAAAGGGGGGCGGGGTGGGTTTACATCCATGTCTGTCCAGTGTCGGTAACATAAGCAGTCGCGCTCTTTATGTTATCAGGGTTGTCAAACACAGAATAACAATCGATTCTTCTTCTTCTTCTCCTCCTTCTGTGTTTTTTTGGACGAGGTTTGCTAATTACCGCTGCGCATTTCAAGCTCCAGAAAAACTCAGCTCCCAAAAGTCAAACAGTTATTCTCCTCTTTAAACTTTTTAATGGCTTCCAATTATCCTTACATATACACTTTTTTTCCTTGAAATGTGCTGTGCCACTGAGACGCGTGGAGGTGCATCGGCGCTGCGGACGCTAGCGCTACGTGTGCTTTGATCGCTCCGTCACCATGGACACCAAGCTTATGATGGGCTGTGTGACGTCACACACCACGTTCTCACACAGCCGTGACCTCAAAGCAAACTTGGCGGTCCGTGTCAGGCTCTTTGTACGTTAAACGCATCGAGCGCTCTCAGGCTTAGGCGCCGCGGACGTTTTTTTTTATGTCTGGTCTGAGCTTCTGGATCCGACCCGCCTCGGAGATTTTCGGCTTTGCTTCAGCATTTCAGCGTGTTTTCTGCAGAAAATACAATTTTTTTTTTTTTTACCAGTTTCGCCCTGTTAAAACATCGCACTGAGACTTTGCTCTCACCAGCGCACGAAGCCCTCGAGGCCGTTCTGTGGCGCCGCCGCGACCTCGACCTCGGCCGTATCGGGGATATATCAGGGCACAGCCGCGCTTGTGCTCTGGGACACTCTGCGGCTGAGAAAATGCTTGTGCAAAAGGCCAGGTAAGGCGCCGAAAAACTTGTTTTGTGCCACTGGCGGGCGCCGCTCGTCGCCGCCCGAGGAAGACAGCGCTGTAAGCATGAGTCGGCAACGTGGGTTTGCCTGCAGAAATCGCGGCTGGCACATACACACACACAAAAAAAGGGTTAATTTCCATACATCTCATGTATGAAATGATTTTTTTTCCCCCCCTATCTAGCAAAAACCCGTCAGATAATAACGCGCAGGTTAAAAAATAGCAAAGTTCTGCTTTAAGAAGCTGGAACCACGCTGCCTTTCTTCACTCTCATTTTATTGCATTACCAATATGGTCGACTGTTGATTTAATAACCGACAGCTCAGTGATTCAACTAATTGCTGCCACTGTAAAATACGGAATACACTTAAACCTGTATTGATTTTTTTTTTTTTTTTAAGGTTTCGCTGCAGACTCTGTCCACAGCAGTGTCAGTGCTATGCTTCGCTTCGTGACTGCGGATAACGCAGCCCATAAACATAGACATGCGCTCACTGGCCACTTTATTAGGCACACACCTGTTCGACTGCTCGTTCGCACTAATATCTAATCAGCCAATCACACGGCAGCAGCGCAGCACATCTAGCTGTGTGGACAGGGTCGAGATGGTCCGCTGAAGTGCAAACTCAGCATCAGAATGGTGGTTTAAGTGGCTCTGAGGCTGCGGCCAGAATTCCATCCTTCCACCCTAATGAGTATGCAAAAACAGTATGCGAGATTTTTCAGTGCAATGGTACGCACTATCCATACTCATTCCGGAGAAACGTATTTAGTATGGATTGATGGACGCTAGCTAAGCAGAAACACCCCACAATGCAATGTGGCGATGTTTGGTAGCTAAGGTAGACGGTCGAGAGCGGAGCGGCGCGCAGCTGCGTTAATAGGAGTGGTCGCCATGGTAGCAACCATGGTAACAACGTTCCCTCCCAACGGCAGGAAGTGCCCCATGTGCGCTCCGAGTAGTACGTCCGAATTAATGCGTACTACTGATATTTACTCAAAAGTGTGCCGACCATAAGTGTACTTTTTGAGTATTTACTGTTTAGCAGCCTGAGCGCGTCATCGTTGCTGGTGCCAAACGGGGCTGGTCTGAGCGATTCAGCAGCTGCCGATCTACTGGGGTTTCCGCACACAACCCGTCTCCAGGGCTTACAGACGACGGTCCCACAAAGAGGAAGACATCCAGTGATGCTCAGTTCTCTGGGAGAGGATGCCTTGTTGATGCCAGAGGTCAGAGGTCAGAGGAGAACGGCCAGACTGGCTCCCAGCTGATAGAAACACGACAGTGACTGAATGAACCACCGTTACGACCGGGGTCTGCCGGAGGAGCATCTCTGAACCCACAACATGTCCCAACGTCGAAGCAGCTGGGCCACAGCTGCGGGAGACCTTCGGTTAAGCGCGGAGTGATCAGCGAGTGTGCATAAACTAGACGGCGTGACAGTCCCTCGCAAGCGCAGCCGAAAGATCTTGATTTCCCTGCTGTGGGTTGGCTGCAGCTCCTGCCATGAGCCCCACCTTAAAAAATCACTGTTGTCGAGGCTAACCACAGCCCTGAGTGATGCAGCGACGGGGGTGTTTACGGGCTTCTGTTTGGAGATCGAGCGCAGGCAAGTCCGAGAGGACTCGTCAAGAGGGCTTTCCATAACAGCTATCGTCCGTTTCAAACTGTGAAAAATGTGCTGAAATGCGCTCTTAAACGGTAAACAAATTGCTATCGACCTGAGCCGGGTGGGAGCTCGGTACCGCATCAGCAAAAGATGGCGGCTGGGATGCATTGGCTTCATTTTTTGTACAACAGAAATAGTGGAAACACACAGTACCACTTATATTCCGTCTAGGACACGACCCCACGCGTTGCTTCCTCCACAGCACCTGCCAACCTGACATTCAGTTCATGATCAAAGCGTAGAAAATGTTATTAGCTGCTCGCGACTCCCAACAAGTCGGAGGCACCAGTCACTTCCTTTTCACTAAACCCACTCACAGCTTTTAATATGCACTATTAAAAGCAGAACCCTTAAGATTTCAACATTAAAAATTTAATAGTTTTTTTGCTTTTTTGTTTTGTTCCCCCCCCCCAAGCATGTAAATATTGCACCGGAATCGGATTCCTCTAAAGTCGCGTCTGCTCCGACTGCCACTGCTCCTATAGCCGAGCACACAGTTAACACGGCCACGTTTAATACTTAAAAGCAGCCCGACGAGAAATGTAAGCAGACGCTCGGCAAAATATAAACACAATCGCTTTCTATACCCTCCTCCAGCCGCCGGCCCTCCCCACCCTAGTAACAAATCCAAGAAACACAGGAGGGAAACAGAGGAGGTTTTAATGTGGAAAGGTAAAGGAGGCAGCAGCAGCAGACGTTTTAGGCAGGTATGCGCCACTTTTTTCTTTTCTGTTTTTTTTGTGTTTCCACTTACTTGAAATTTCCAACTTCTCACTCCCCCTGTGGCACAAATAACTCTAGTGAATACGCAGTGTGTCATTTTTAGGGATGTTGCTACATGCGGCCCGTTTCTCGCTGGCCACGCCGGCCTGACGGGCAGGTTCCACTGGGGTGGGGGGGGGGCGTGGAGGAGGACGTGTTTTGTTGGGGGGGGGGCGCAACGTGAGCAATCCCTGCGATTCACGGGGTGACTCAAAAACGGAGCGTCACGAATGCAGGCTAGCTGAGGGGCGGCTACATGACTAAACCCCAGCGCCGGCTAGATACGGGGGACAGAAGAAAAAGTTGAAAGGTGGGGACTCCAGAGGGTAAACTGTCTTTCTAATTTATCTTTAATTTTTGCTTGGAGCCCTCTGCCCCGCCCGCTAGATAAACATGTGGTTCAAATAAGCGCGACCCCCCACATGCCCCTGAAGGCAAGCCCCCTCATTAGGGAATTATTTGGACAGAGCGAGAGCGCAGGATGGAAAACGAGACTGCCTCAGCTTCCACAAAAACGCCGGCAGAGTCTTGACGGGGCGGTGGGAGTGGTGGCGAAAGTAAAAACGGGAAGGGGGGGTGGTTTGCTCAAAAAAAAAAAAAACACTAGCACTAGCACTAGCACTGGCCTTACATGATACAGAAACAATAAATTTTGGCGAAGAGGTCCGGGCCGGGAAGCCTGTGTAACATACTTTCTCCGAGGCCCCATCATTCACTGGCTCCCCGACCCCCTGGAATGTCACTCACGTTCCCAGTGACCTTCCCTCATCCCGTCTCCTCCTCTGGTTCGCTCGTATATCTCTTGCTGCTCCTCCGCTCGTGTTTGTTTTAACTTTCTCAGGACCCCTCCGGAGCCCACGCTCATGCATCGCACACCCAAGAGGACAGCAATTTCCCTCCTCCCGGCCCTGCCAGATTTTTCTTTTCTTTTTTCTCTCTCTACCTCCCTCCCACTCCGTCTCTCCCACTCCCGTCTCTCCCACTCACTGTCTGCGTTTACTCTCGAGCCCCGGCCGAGCCTGGTAACGTCAGCTCCCTCTCACTCAGTGTTGTAGTAGTTTTTTTTTTTTGTTTTTTTTGTTTTCTCTCTCTCACCCTACAGTGCTTCTGGTAAGACTTGAGAGAATTAGACATGGCTGAGAGACGGAGGCGAGTCATAGGTAATCTTGCGAAGGGAAAGTGAACTCACACTCTGGGGTTAGTAAGCGTTCACCGGGGGTTCGTGGTGAGTCACCTGGCTGTTTGGCCTGTTAACTGGGGGCCGCTGCCTGTGAGTCAGAGCGGCAGACTGGACTGGGCTGTATCCTCCATGTCACATTCTTTTATTATTAAGCCCCTCTTATTCCTGTTGAACTTGTAACCCAAACACAAACCCACATCTCGGAAGGCCGCCCTTCTCCTTTGCTGCTACTGGAGTTCCCTCCGCGGCGACCGGGGCAGACGGTTTTCCCCGGCTTTTGGTGTGTTTTCTGCCCAAAAGGTTGCAAAACCAGTCATTTAAGGCTGGGATTGTGTCACGGGGGGAGGGAGAAGGGGGACACGCGCGTGTGTTTGTGTGTGTGTGTGCGTTGTGTGGACGGGCACCTGCATCGTGTCGGCCGACCGCCGCGCTCAGATGGCAGGAAACTTCCTCCGTGACACCCTCGAAAGCTTCTGAGGCACCTGGAAGAAGAACAAGAGGGAGGCCACGCGAGTGACACAGCACTTCTGGATAATTTTCACAACACGCATCAGGAAATCTACAAATTGACGTCAGGATGCCATGTAAAAAGCCACAAGGGAATTAGCTCCCACATTAGTCATTTACCCATTAACTAATGACTTGTTTGTAGCACATTACTCACCATATGAACTTTTTTTTTTTCTTCTGGTTAACCTAATAAGCAGTTTTATGGTTGGCTCAAACCCTTGCTGGTTACACTGCTGAGCATGGGGAGAGCCAGAGAAGCTGCGTACTGCCCCCTGCTGGCCAGCCAATTGAAACTACACGCTCAGAATCATTTCCCCTGTGCGTGTACTCTGTAGCCTCAGTTGTCAAGTGTTTACGAAAAAAAAAATATATATATATATATTGGGAGACTCAAAACTGTGTCGTAATAGTTACAAGACTGCCAAATTCTAAGTTGTTTAGGTTTGTATTAGACTTTCTTCGTGCTTTCTTTGACGCGTGTAAACTCTTTGCATGTCTTAACACATACTTACTCTTCAAACAATGAACGTTAAATACAATTTTCGCTGTGCTGTGGTAGGTTGGCCGCACGATACGTCCTGCTTCGCAAACTCTGCCCGGCTGTTCCTCCGGCAGCGGCATTTTTTATTTATTTATTAATTTTTTTTCCTAACAAACGACCGTTCTGCTGCTATGAACGATTTCAGAGTTGTTTACGACGTTTGCGACCGTCCGTCAATGGCGCACATGTCGGAAAACGGCAGTGAGAAGAAGATGGCGGAGGGAGGAAACGATGCGGAGCTACTCAAGGAGAAGGCGAATCAGTACTTTAAAGGTGAGTCGGCGCCGCTGTCAGGGCGGCGGCTCCGGTCGGCCGCCCGGGGCGGGCGGCGGTGTCGCGGCCGGGCCGCGGCGGCGGTTCGACCGGAGCCGCCGGACGCTCCCGGCGAGGTCCGGATGCCCCACGTTTGAGCTAGGCTAACGCGGCTGAGGGGAGCATGCTAACCTGGGAAGCTCATTCATTGGACTCGGGACGCGGCTAGCTGCCTTTAGCTAGCAGCGGCGGCGGCGGCTAGCAAACAGTGAGCCGCAGCGGCATCACGTCCCACGCCGTCACGCGTGTCCCATGTTAACAGTCGCGCCAAAAAAAATGTTCGCTGCGATAAAAATGTCTTTTTTACCTGAACAACAAGGCTTTGCGGTCATTTGAAGCACACGTTACGTGTATACACTGTGGTATTTGGTGCGGTTTCAAGTGGGCTGCACGTCCCAACTCCTAGAATGTTCTTTTTTGGCCAGCGGGGAAGCGTGTGAGCGCCGCCTCGCTTTATCAGCCGCCCCGTACTAACCATGTAATGTCGACCCAGTACTATTTCTCTGTTATTGGGCGGCAGCGGCGTTTTCGCGCAAGTTTATTGTGGGTTTTAAGCAACATCGGCAGCCGTGCGGACCCAAACTGCCTCGAGGGGACTGGCACAGGCGTCCCCACCGGAAGTAGTTGAATTGCCTCAAGACGGCGTCATCTTTGTGTTTTATCTTTGTGTTTTGTCTTTGCGTTACATGCCACTCATGGTGCCACCTGTTCACGCCGCTCCCCCCCCACTCCCACTCGCAGCTTTGCCTCTGTGGTCACCCGGCGTTCACAGGCACGTTGATGGCGGTGACATTGGCGGCTTAGCTTCCTGCCACCGGGGTTTGGATCCCTCATTGCGGGTGTCGTGGGCAGCAGCCTATATGTGTCTGCTGCATTAGGGTGCACGGGAGGGTGACCCGCCCTCATGTATGCGCGGTAATGGGATTAAGGGATGTGTCCGCTGCCCCACGGCTTCCTCTTTCCCCGGAGCAAAGTGTGCAGAGTCATGCCTGCCCGCTGACTGCTTTCATAACCGCTCAGCGTGATAACACAAAGTCTCGAGTGCCCCTGGGACTTCGGTTTTGCAATATGTTACGAGCTGCGCTGTCGTACACCTAAAGTGTCGTGCCTGTTTCATTTGCATAGTGTAATGAATCTAAAACACCTGCGAAACTTTTAAGATCCACCCCAAGAGGCCACCTCAGCGCCCCTTACTGTAGATTGAATATCGCATAAAGCGCCAAGCATGTCGCTGACATTTAAGATTGCAAACAAAGATTATTTTCATTGCCAACTTAAAACTGCTAAATGTTTCGGGTGTTAAGTTAAAAATAACTGGTCGAAACTCGTGGAGCCGTCACATGTCCATTGACTAATTGTTTCAGCACTGAGTCGGTGTTTTCCGAGCTGTGTAACTGGTGTCTAACTTTTTTTCCAGATAAAGACTATGAAAATGCTATCAAGTACTACACAGAGGCCTTGGAGCTCAATCCATCCAATGCCATCTACTACAGCAACAGAAGCCTGGCATACCTGCGCACAGAGTGCTACGGCTATGCCCTGGCCGACGCCACCAAGGCCCTGGATATAGACAAAAACTATATCAAGGGGTATTACCGCCGGGCCACCTCCAACATGGCACTCGGCAAGTTTAAGGCTGCACTTAAGGACTATGAGACGGTAAGAAACACGGCGCCTTTCACCACAGTGGCTGCATACCTCTATGTAACGCGTAGCCTCATAGGACAGCGTTGTGGTAGTATAGGGAATATGTAGCTCACGCGCATGCTATGCTTCATTCTCTCAAAGAAACTAAAGAACGCCCCCACCCCGTTCCATCTGCTGCTCTGTCAGCACGAGTTAGACACTGCATGTCGCCCTTACAGTGTGAAACTGGGATTATCCTTTAATCCAGTCATGATGCCATTGAGATCCAGTCTGAGAGCTCTGGCGCCACAGGTAGAACGAGGGTCTGCAGTCTGGAGTTTCTGATAAAACTACAGACATTAAAGCTGCGCCCTATATTTTAAAATTGCAGGTCATCAGGCAAGAGATGGTGTGTTGGAGACTGCCTTAAAAACCCCCAGTGCTGAATGTGCTGTATTCATGAGAGCGTGATGCTTTAGGTATAAGAATTCCAGCATAATCCCAGATGTCTTAATCCGAAGATGCTTCACTCAGAGGAATATCGACATGTAACACGGCATCTTTGTGACATGTATCAAGTTCTTAATCTTGTCATTCACAGTGGAGAATTAGCATGTGTGTAAACATAACCAGCAAGAGACCCCCCCCTTATGAAGCCATAAGAGGCTGCAGGAGGGTCCATAGGAGTTTTAAGTGTGAGCGGTGGCCAATCATTTGAATTTAACTCACCTTTTGACTGAAAGATTTACCACATTGTTTGTCGTTCGATGTAACCCGTTTGTGTGATTACTTTGCCGAGTCCTCAATTTCCTTTTATTGCCGTGTACATCTGGTCTTTTGTGGCTCGCGTGAGTCAGTTTCCTAGCACTTGCCTTGATGCCAATTGATGATTAACGAGTGCGTGTGTGTTTTATTTCCCTGTGCTGATGACAGGTAGTGAGGGTTCGACCAAATGACAAGGATGCAAGGATGAAGTATCAGGAATGTAACAAGATTGTGAAACAGAAGGCCTTTGAGAGAGCCATCGCCAGCGACGAGACAAAAAAATCAGTTGTTGACTCCCTGGACATTGAAAACATGAGTAAGTGTAGGAAAAAATATGCAAAATATGTTCTTTAATTTATGATGATTGCATAAAATTGCACACAGAACAAAAATTTTAGGTCATAAGATGCACCAGTGTGAACATTTAGTTTTAACCGTTGATTTTTTTTTCTTCTTAATTCTGCACGAAATCTTGAAAAATTAAGCTGTTCTTGCGTTGCAGCGATTGAGGACGACTACGCGGGCCCCAAACTGGAGGACGGCAAGGTCACGTTGAAGTTCATGAAGGAAATGATGGATTGGTTCAAGGACGAGAAGAAACTGCACAGAAAGTGCGCTTATCAGGTAAAAGACGTTTGTGTGCGAGGCTCCATCGGGGGGAAACGTTCCCAAGTCCGTCATTAAACTTTGTTTTTTTCTTTTTTTCCCCTCCAGATTTTGGTGCAAGTTAAAGACGTTTTAATGAAACTGCCGAGTCTTGTTGAAATAACATTAAAAGAGGTGAGGACTTCGCGAGCTGCGTCCGCTAACGGTAAAAGAAAGCTAGCCGGTCCGTGTGCACAGATTGCATCAGTAGAAACAGCCAAGGTTCATATCCACGTGGCTCCTCCAGCTCAGGACATCGTCTGTGAATATCGTCCTTTGTGTGGAAGCTTTTTGAGGTGATCTGCTTTCTTTTTTTTTGCCACAGACAGAAAAAATAACTATTTGTGGCGACACCCACGGGCAATACTACGATCTTCTCAACATCTTCAAGTTGAACGGCCTTCCATCGGAGACCAACCCCTATGTATCCTTTCTGCCTTCTGTAGCCGGTCAGTCGGTCAGTCACATCGGCTCATGTGGCACGCGGTCGGCGCGTCGCATCCGCCGCGCAGCCGCGGCCAGAGGCCTCAGAAACGCTTGTGTGCTCGCGTGTCATGATGCTTAACCACAGGATCCAGTTGTTCAATGGTGACTTCGTGGACCGCGGCTCCTTCTCCGTTGAGGTCATCCTGACCCTCTTTGGCTTCAAGCTGCTCTTCCCCGAAAACTTTCACTTGCTCCGGGGTGAGAGAGCACCTCAGCGTGTCTGCGTCCCACGTTCCAGATTTGCGCTTCAGCCGGGCGCCGCGCAACCTCTCGCTAACCGGGATTTTCACCCACAGGTAACCACGAGACAGACAACATGAACCAGATGTATGGATTCGAAGGGGAGGTGAAGGCCAAGTACACGGCCCAGATGTTCCAGCTGTTCAGCGAGGTCTTCCAGTGGCTGCCCCTTGCACAGTGCATCAACAACAAAATACTGGTAAGTGCGGCGGTCGCCAGCCAAAGAGCCGTCCCAGCGGCGCGCCATGAATTTGGCCATTCCGCAGGTCTAGTCTTCACTCCTGCGTCAATACGAGTTATAAATATGTTTTGTCATCACTGATAAAAATAAGACGACGACTTGAAACTCCATGCCGGTCTTTTGAGTCACTCTTGAAGGAATTGGGCACAGAGATGTGACTTTAGACAATAATGACAATAATGACATTATTACTGCCATGGCTGAACTCCCGCACATGCAACCTGGCTCATGGTAGAGGGACGCATTCTCTCTTGATTGCTGCCAAGAACTGCTGAAAACGGGTCCTGATTTCCCGCAGTAACCAGAGATTACAAACACAGTTAAGCATTGCAAGCGTGGCACCGACAGCCCCACCCTGTGGCCAGCTGGTGAAACCCCACCATACAGATGATGAGCTGGCTTCTGTATTCCATGGTAAACAGATGCTGAATCTTCACCAGTTCACTTTTTAACCTGGAAGTATGCCTATTTAAATGCAGGCAGTGACCTCTCCTGCTGTCTCCTAGTGTCCTGTTCAAATACATATTTCCATTTTAATATTATATCTTGACCCATAATGACCGAAAACCATTTCTACTTGTAAGAAAATGATGTGGGACATACAACAGATAATTTAGCAGCCCATTTCTGTCTCTACTATTGCGACAAATAAGCCATATTGAATTTTCTGTTGCTATTTTGAGCTTTAAAGGCCGATTTAACGTACATGTCACCACAACGTTTTCCTAGGTGTCCAAGAAATGTGGTCAGAACAGGTTAAATGTCATGTAGGAGCTGCTACTGAAGCATTAGGACTGTTAAATGGCTGGAACTCACTTTTAGTAACAAAAAAAAAAGCTTTTAGAAATGATTCAGGTATGTCGCCATTTTGGAAATTATGTTCCCGGGAACCCAGATTCACTTTGTATTGTCATGTGACTGAAACAGGATGTGAAGCAATATGTCACTTAGGGACTTGCTGAGTTAAAGTCAAATGTAAAGCAGTTTAAGGAACTTCCCGGAACAATTAAAGGGGGCGGCTACAGCTGGGTCACAGTGGGCAGCAAAAATTGAATCCTGCTCATGTCCGCCGCTGTTACCAGCACTTTTTGAAATCCCTTAACGCCACCATGGTTGAATATCCCGTCCCACAGTTGTGATGTAATTCTCCGTCCCAGATTATGCACGGGGGACTGTTCAGTGAAGACGGTGTCACGTTGGACGACCTCAGGAAGATTGAAAGGAACAGACAGCCTCCAGACTCAGGTAAGGACCAGACCCCGAGCGCACCAGCGGGACAAGGGCGGTTCCGGCGAACCGTCCGGCGAGGAAAGCGGACCCTTTTTCAGCGCCTTCCTCTTCCTTTCACAGGTCCCATGTGTGACCTCCTCTGGTCAGATCCACAGCCTCAGGTCAGTCGCCGCTCGCCCCACAACCTTTTTTAATAGTGCCGTCAAAATGAACGCGTCCATTTTCAACGCGTTAAAAACAGAAGAAGAAGAAACCATCTTTAGCTGAGGATGGATGATGATGGCGGCGATAGTGAAATTCATCAATTGGAACATGCAAATAAAAAAATGACGTCAAACTCGAAAGCAATGAAATGTCTAATATTCAAAAAGTGCCATGCACCATAAACTCACTAGTAACTCAGTAAACAGTACCTCAGTATCATAAATTAATCAAATGTCTGAGAAGGAGTAGGAAGAAGTAGAAACTTATATACCCTTTTTTTTATTTAACTTTACATCATTCCTTCTATAATTTAATAATTTATAAACAGGACGTCCGCAGGACTAAATTGGAGTTTTAGGCGGAAAGTTTAACTTTAAAATGTTGTCCGACGGATCTTTGCAGGAAACTAAAGTGGCCTGCACAGTTTGCAAAGATAAATTTAACCACCAAATCGGCACTGACCAATCAGCTCATCGCAAAACACGCGAGCCAAACTGTGGCCGGCGACACCACAGGAATGCAGCACTCGCGGGCCAATAACCACACCTGTAGGACAGGAGATAAGTGACGCTTTGGCTGATTGGACAGCTAAAACCTCCCACCCAGTTAACATTGAAGATGATGGACCAAGAGAAATAATTCAAATTTAAACATTCGAATACATTTAAATACCCATTAATACAAGCTTCAGTCTGAAGAAGGAGATCTGTTTTTATTTTGTTAAATTGATGGACAGCGCTACTTTTCGGAGATATTTGAGCAGAGTCCATTAGTGTGTGTCAGAAGCTACAGTGGGTTTTTGAGTTAATGGGAGTGCGCCCGCGTCTGTGTGCCACGCAGAACGGCCGGTCGATCAGCAAGCGCGGCGTGAGCTGCCAGTTTGGGCCGGATGTGACGGAGCGCTTCCTGGAACAGAACAAGCTGGACTTCATCATTCGCAGCCACGAGGTCAAAGCTGAGGGCTACGAGGTCACCCACTCAGGGAAGTGCATCACCGTGTTCTCAGCACCCAACTACTGGTACGTAACGACGGCGGCGGCGGGCGCACTGCGTTGTGTCAAGAGTCTGAAAGGATGCGGTCGCACGCTGTGGTGCGTTCCTGAAGCGGGGTGCACACTACAAGACAGTCGGGCCCATTCCCCCCCCCTCGATCAACGCGGAAGACGATTTGGGAGGTGCCCTGATTTGAAATTGTAAGAATTAAACGTAGCGTGGGGGTGGTGGAACGCCGCAGGGGAACGAGCTGACTGACCGGCAAAGTCAGACGGACCGCAGAAACGGAGCACCCGCTGGTTGGTCCGCGGCAACCAAGGTGAATTTTTTTTTTTGTGAAAGGCGGTCCCGAAAAGCACGAGATTTCGTTTTTTTGAGTTTTGAGAATCGCCTGTGAATGTCGTGTGTGTGTGTGTGTGTGCATGTGCGTCGGTCCTCACGTTGCACACCACGCACGACAAAACGGTGAAATCTTGTCATTTATTTCTCCTCGTGTGCGTCTGGTCTCACATTTAGAAAACTGGTTCAAATTTTTTTTTTAAATCTTACAATGTGCACCCCGCCTTAGTCGACATTTACCAGCAGCATCATTGTTGCCACACAGAAACTTTTGTGGACCAACATCGATGGCTTAAACTCGGAATAGTTCAGACACATCCCATGATAAATGCCATTATATGTTACTAATGCTGCTCTGCTCGGATTAAGCATATTGTTCTCGCGCCGTGATTGGCGGAGGTAATTTTATTCCACCGTAAAGCATCCTGAATCGCTCCGGCTCGCTTGTTTTGCCCCGCATTTAAGATACAATCAGTGCGGCCCCGATTGGTTTCGGAGGGTTTTACACAGCTGCCCCCCCCCCCCCCCCCCCCCCCCCCCCCCCCCCCCCCCCCCCCCCCCCCGCCCCCCCCGCCCCCC
>CAAKHG010014178.1:0-18428 GCA_901007715.1 Dactylopterus volitans
CGCCAACAGATGTCAGCGCCACTCAACTTGTTTTTTTTTTGTTTTTTTGTTTTTTTGCGCAAGAACGAAACGCAACCTGTAATCAAACCAGTAACCCCATATGTCAACTTACATGCGGCGCGTTGTAATTGAGCGGCGCCGCAGTAAATCATCTCCTCGCGAGGCTCGTGTTCAGCTTCGGTGAATCTATTTGAAATCTATTTCATTTTACGGGCTGTAGTGTTTTGTTTTTGTTTGGTTGGTTGTTTTTTTTACGTGCGTTCCCTAATATTTTGCCAACTCTCTAAAGCTTGAGCAAAAATATGACGAGTAGCGCTCCGAATACCTCTTAATTTTTTTTTTTGGGAAAAAAAAATCAATCCATATGGAGACCTTTAAAAGTTTGAGCTACATTAGGAGCACAGCAGGCTCTTTTACGTCTGGCGGAAGGGGGCAACCGGCGAGGCCGGATCCGGCGACCCAAGGGAGCTGTCAGCGCGCTTGAAAGTGACGTCAGCATGATTGAGCACGGCGACGCCCCTATGACGTCGTGCCGACGTCAGCTGTTTAGCTTCATAAGGGTTGATAGTAACTTAATATCAACTCTAAAATCCAGTTGAGCCGGTGCGAGGATGATAAGAAATCCAAATGTTATCATTTAATGCCCACAAGGAATTAATCTGAAGGTTTTATGAATGGCATTGGTGAATATGCCTTGCTCACTGTGACATGACCCGTTTTTTTCACTTTCACCTCATCGGACTTTTAAAAAACCACAGAGGGAAAACCGCTTTTTCGACAATATAATCACAGTCCACAGCCTGTGGCGAAAGATCACAAGTAGACATTACTACATTTTAAAGATCTGGAGCTGAAAGTCATTGACAGAAAGTCAGCGATCATATTGACTGACAGTTTTCCTTTGTAGAGACTTTACAGATTTCAGTGCCTCAAAACTGAATGTGCTCATTTTTCAGTCCAGAATTAAGAAAATATCGGTGGGTTTTCAACTGCTGGTCAGACTAAATACACAAGTTACCAAGGTCCAAGCACCTATTATTTGGAATTTGTTTTGTGTTTTTTTTTTTATCAGTAATGAAAACACTGCATTCCTAAAGAGATCAAAGGCCAACATGGCTTATTTCCTCACATCGTTTGCAATAAAATGAGTCCGAATGGCAGTTAAATTGCCTCCTGCCACTTCTCTCATCAAAATTATAAAAATCATTTCTGATGAAAACTTTTAACATCAGTTACTTATTTCACAGGCAGAAAATGTGTTATTGTTAAACCAACACAGTATGCTAACATGTAAAATAGTTTATTTTTGTAAATGTTTCTAAATTCAATTCCACAAACTCCAAACCTCATACTCTGTACACTTCAAAAGGCATTTCGAAAAAAAAGAAAGAAAAAAAAAAAAAAGAAAAAAAAATCTGACTACTTTACACGACCAAGAAAATGTAGCACAAACACACTGGCAGGATGATGTAATATCATACAAGAGAAGAAAAATATCCAAGAAACAATTTTGTTACAACCATTCATTGAGAAAATATATACAATTGAGTCTTCGGAAAGTTAAAAAAATACATGCCATATACATTACAAGTTCTAGGACTGTCTCCAAAATTTTACAGTCAACTTGAAATTGTGCACGCAAAAACTCCTCCATTTCTAAGCATGTGACTTGTGAAGTGTCAGTATAAGAAATATTTCTGATTTAAGGAGAATGCCATTTCTATCCAAAAGGTAGAACAACCCATGGTTTCAACTAAGACTTCCCCATACGCTTCTTTTCGTCACACACACTGGTTCGTCTAACTCACGTCATTAGACATCTGAACCTTGTTTTAAAAGAAACGTAAAAACATAAACAGGTAAATATATGTTGGTGTTCCTATTTGTGTTAAAAAGTTAAAAAGTTGTTTTTGGGTTTCAAAACCTAATTCACAGTTCTTTAAAATCAAACCTGATTAACAGCAAACAGATCAGAATGATCTCTTACTATTTGAAGAGTTTATTTTTTGATTCTGTAACTGATAATTCGTTACGTTAGTCAACAAAAATATCTTTTTTTTGAGTGGTCAAAGTATGTGTAAGTCACAAAACACTACGCTACAATACCTTACTTTTACAACAAAAATACTTTGTGAATTATTGTGGTTATATTACAAATTCTGTACAGAATAATCATAATATATACTCTCAAACTGGAATAACGTCCATCTTAAATAAATTTCAATGACAAACAGAACAAAAACAATTCAAAAACACCCAACATCAAGAAGGTTAAGGTAGTATTTGGTCGGTTATTCCTATAGTTTTCTTTATGTACATTTATACAAAAGTAACAGCATGTCTTCTTCAATCTTCAAAAACATTAGCAATCTAGCCTTCTTCAACTCAATCTCATCAGTTTGAGATTAAAATTCATTCACTCAGTAATAAATACAAAACCTCTCGAATTCCACACAAATCACATGACAGAGACCTATGATAAAACTGACTCATGGAATCAAGTATTTTAAAAGTTTTCGTGTGTGTGGTTTTTTTTTTTCTTCTTTTTTTCGGTTTTTTTTTTCGTCTTTTTTTTTTTTTTTTAGTGCAAGTTAATATTCCCTTCGCGGTATTCATTGCTGTACATTCCTCATTCAGTGATGTCTACATTTAGTCATACGGTATACATTAAAAGTATGACACAAAAGGGCCTGCCCTTAGTAAGCAATAAGGCCGCACCCTGCACAGTGCTTTCTCATTCGCTGGTGGATTCCGCACCCCACGTACACCAAACAAACACACAGATACATACAGACAGACAAAAAGCATCGCATACGACACAGCCTCTCATATATGGCACAAGTCACATCCTGCTACTGTGTTACGTTACCCTTCCTCCATCCATTTCCCCCCCCGGCATGATCTTAATGAACCAACACAGCTTCATACATTTCTCCAAGGGTTCAGGCCTTCTGCTCATTCGTTAAAATGACGTGAAGTGAGAAGCCTTTATTCTCTGCGCAGAGATCACAGCATCCACAAACTAGAAGCAAGGAATGCATCGGTTTGTCGTTTTCTTTTGCTCAGTTAATCCACTTCCTGCATTCGGGAGCTCCGCAGTGACAAGCCATCTTGTCCTGACCCTCCACAGCATCAAACTGGTGGTCGAAACACAGCTGGAACACAGTGATGGAAATGGTGAGCGTCTCTCACTAATATCCCGCAATAAAAAAGTACAACAATTCCATAAATAACTGACGAGACCCACCTCCTCTCCTTTTTCGACTCTGCGAATGCAGCTGATGATGATCTTATAGCCCCTTTCAAATGTTACCACCTCGGCAACACAGTTTGGGGCACAAGAGTGATTGATATACCTGGAGAGGGAAAGAAAAAAAGAGTAGAGGGAAATATAGAAAAAAATAATTATTTAAGCAATATTACATGAGAGTGTGCGCATTAATGTGATTACTGGGACAACTGCGATGCGGCAGAGGTCTGCAAGTGTCAGTAATCATGTTAGCACATCCTTGAATGTATCAAAGTGATTAAAAATGGTAACAGAAAAAAATTATACAATCAAATGTATTCCTATTGTTGGGCAAGCTTCCTTAAAAATGACAAAAAAAACCCACTGCAAGCCATTCATCAAAACTAAGTCCACAAAATATATCAAAATTAGAAACAAAATGATCAATTTTGCAAAAATATCTTGGTTTTTGCTTCAGCTCAGCTGAAGTTACCATGAAAATATCGTCTGATATATTTTAGTGATAAGGTACTGTACGGGTGCTGAAATGCTGATTTGAGCACATTCTAAATGTCTAGCTGACAATTCAGAATGCCTGGTGAGGACTATTGGTTTTACAATACACATTATACAACATTCTATGGCTACAAATGAAGCAGCTACACATTTTAGCTTACATTTTTAATTTTTACATATAGCAAAAATATACAGTAAATTCTAATCTAAAATCAAGTATAATGTTTTCAGAATTAAAAAAAAATCTACTTTTTAAACTTAACTTTAAACAGACTTTAAAAAAAAAATAAGTAACCTCACTGTGAGGTCACAGTGACCTTGACCTTTGACCACCGAAATCAAATTTATTCAGCCTCCTGTCCATATGGACGCTTATTGCAAACATGAAGATATTCCCTGAAGGCATTCCTGAGACATTGTTAACAATTCAAAAATATAATGCCTCCAGCCTTTGCTAGCAACGGAGTGGAGGCAGAAAAAAACACTCACAGTGGCAGACAACCCTCCCACACATTCCAAGGTCAAGGTCTGTGGTGCTGAATTGAGACTCGTAACAAAGCAAAGCCACAGGCAGAGAGACAGACTATTCAGCCTGGATTTTTTTCTGACTGGCTAAAACTTGCTTTTATTTAAGTGAGGCATGGCTCAGATGCTACCATACCCTGGCAGTTCCCAACATACATTTACAAATGTGGGAAAGAAGTAATTAACAGAATTTCAGAGTACCTTGCAAGCCCTCCAGTTCGAGTCGCATCAACAACATGTTCGCTGTCGATGCGGAACATGAACACTGCTCGGTTCTGTAAAGGAGATGAGGTGTACAGTTTAGTTAGTTTTGCCAAAAGTCACTTAAGACAAGAGTAATTTCCTCTAAAAAAAAAAATAATTCTAAAACATCTGTACCTGAGATCTATAAACCTTCTCCTTCCTGATAGCAACCTCATTTCGGAGAATGGTTCCATTGTACTCAATCACCATAGTTTGTTTTTCAATGTCTCTGGCAGCAAACAAACCCAGACCCTGTGAAAGTATCACACAAGACCGAGATATTCATTCTGTCCATAGGAAACAGAACTCAAGGGCAATGCCTTGCACCATAACTGAGAGTATAATAAGCATCTTTATTTAGAGAGCACTTTACATGACAAAGTGTTCCACAAAGGGTGGCATATTTAATCCAATTCCACTGTGTAAACAATATATTTCATTTTCAAAATCACCTGGATGTGGGAGCGGGCCAGATAGACATTGGCTCTCCACTCACTCTTCATCCAGCGGTACTGAGAGGACCTGGGGTGCACTACTGGAGGCTTGCTATGGGGGGCACCACCTTCTCCTTGGGCCACATTTTGGTTAGACCTGGCACTGCTGCTGGATACAGCCTGAGCCTGTGGCCTTTATAATGATAGGTACAGGTCATTTACATAATATTAAAAAAAAAAACAATATCAGAATTCAAGAATGTGTTATTGTTCAGCTTCACCAAGTTACCTTATCACCAGTGAGGTGTGGGCAGAGCTAGTTCTTGGCTGTGCCCTGGCACTGCCGGCTGGATTGAACATGAGAGGCAGCTCCACAAGAGGATTGCGTCCATAGCGGAACGAGTACCTGTCACAAGCCTCCACTCCAGGGAGCTGAAATAAATTAGTAAAACGTATTGATAAACTGTAGCCGGTGCAAAGAGCATGAACTCCAGGTTTGTTTGGAATCCCAAACTTGTTCAATAAAGACAGAAAGCAGCGACAAACCGATTCAGTGATCTTGGCAACTGCAGGGACTGTGAGCCCAAACAGATCCTCCCCTTTCAGATAAACAGGGAAGAGCTTCAGAGTGCCTGATTCAGTTCTTCTGTCAGCAACAGGGCCCAGAACCTTATCCCACACTCCTAATTACAGTGAGACCAGAAGAGAGAGAAGTCAGTGAAAAACTGTTCATTGAAAGTCATGCGACAAAAACTTCTATACTGCATCTATAAGGAGAAGTCCAAACCTTTAGCAGAGGTGTCCGTCAGGACCAAGTCTTGGTAGCCCTGTTCAATGACTCTGATGGTGAAGTCTGGCTGTCCATCACTGTCCTCAACAGAACAAACGTAGCGGCATCTGCGGTTACCATGGCGCATGCTCCAGTAAATTCGGCAAGCCTCATAGCCAACTGGAAAGATGGCTGATGGAGAATGGAAGGCTGCCATCTGGAGGGGCGTTAGTTGGCCGATTGCATGTAACACCAGGCTCCCTACTCGAAAGGTATAGCCTAACTCGGGCTGCTGAACCGCTGTGGCAATCTGACGCATTTCATCCCTTTGGACGTAGACGCGTCGGAAAACGGCGAAGCAGCGCAGCTCATGTTCCAGTGCTTGCCCAGCTGTGCCCCGGGGCCTGTGGGCATGACATAGCATGGTCTTGTCTTTGAAGAAGGTGCACTGAGCTTGCAGGGCACAGGTGAAATGGTAGACATTGGTACAACGCAGGCGGTGACAGCCACTGGTTGCTCCTGTCTGCTGGCAGTACAAGCAGCGTACTGTTTGACCACGGCGCAGCGCGAGCTCCACGTTGATGAGGGCCCCAGCCTGTGTCTCATACACTTCTGTCGACCACAGGGCACAGTTAAGGTGCACCCACACATCAAGGTCTAGATTAAGCAGCCTGGCAGGACCGTCAGTGATCCCATCTCCAAACTGGTGGCAGAAGCAGCAACGCCTTTGGTCCCGGAGTGAAACAGGGGGCCGTAAGGAGGCCCCGAGTTTCTTCAGGAGGTCATCGATCTTATCCTCATCTGGGAGTTGAGAGTTTCCTCTTGGCACCACCACCTGGACAGTCCACTTCCTCCAGCGAAGACCCTTTTGTCTCTTTCCCTGGTGCCAGCCATCATGGGACCTTGGCCGGGCTTTCAACTTCACTGTCACCTTGATGGCATCAGACTTATTCTCCATCTTGGGTGTATTGCTTGCCAATGGGAAGGGAATAGGAGGAGTAGAAGGGGGGGACTGTTTGGGCTGAAGCTGGGCAAGGCAATGGACATCCATTGAGGACATGTTGTTACTGTACTGGTGCTGGGCTTTAGAAAAGCTCTCCGTTTGATCAGAGGCTGGTAGAAGGGTCACTGATTCCTGAATAGATGAGAAAAGTGTCATGATGCACAGTCAAAGAAAATTTCATGATTAACTTATTTATTAATTCATTCTCACTGTGGTTTTTTGTTTTGTTTTGTTTTGTTTTACCTGTGCTACAGTGTGGCACAAACCTTAGTTTCTGTGGCTGATCTGGACTGCAAGGGTGACGAGGAACAGTAAAGAATGAAGCAGCTCTGACTGCAGAAGACCAGGTCTTGTTTCAAGTGACCCTCAGATTCCTAATCAGAGAAATCAGTTAGCTCAGAGGCTGAACAAAGAATGGCATATCAAATCAAACATTGACAACTGTGAACTATTTAGCTAATTAACTATTAAACTTCTACATTCTCTTGAGTGAGTTCTGGGAATCTAGTCCTGAGTAATTGAGAGGACTGTAAATACAAGGGTGTGCTGAATGTAGTAAACTAAACCTGAAATGGCAATGTGGCAGAAGCATGAACCAAACGTTTACCTAGATTTTTCCTTAAACATTTAACGACAAGTATCATACTGAAATAATCCCAATAATAAAGGAATGTGATCTGGATCGAGGCATGAACAGTTCTCTGGATGTGAGCATCCATTTCTTCATATGAATTAGTAGTTATTCACTTAAAAAAAAGTTGTACTTTGTTAGATCCTGAATTTATTTAGCGATTTCTCTGTATTGTCTGATCTGTGAGTAAGATGTTGTTCTCTGAAGCTTGATATCACAGCCTACATCCAAGCAGAGTAATAACGTGTAATTGATTTCACACCTTCATGTGTGCAGGAAGATCGTTGATGGATTTCTGCACACCATTTCCCAGAACCACCACCTTACAGTGGCAGCACCACTGAGGCTTACATCCAGGGCTGCTGGGGGTCCTTTGGTCAGGTCCTTGAGCGACAGCTGAGCCAGAAGCAACACAATTTTTTTTAGAGGAATGGTACACAAATCTGACAGTACACCTACATAATTAGCCCTATGTCAACAAATAAATATGAGCTAGGAAATAAACACCCAAGTAGAGGGGTAAAACAAATCAGCCAAATAATCAAATCCCTTGAACTTGTACTCTTGGTGAGTGGTCCACTTTCCTATCCATGCTTATGCCAACAACTTTCATAGGACCAGGTCTAATGTTTTCATAGCAATATGCAGTGCTTTGTATACCACACAGTTCTAAACAAAACAATTCAATGGCGGTCTAAAAATATATTGGGGATAACTGAAAACAATAAGGATGTCAGCAACTTAACTAAATGCTGCCATCAGCTTCAGACAAATAACGATATACAACAAAAATGGTTGTCTGTAACTACTGATATGAAAGATCATTGCCTCTGAGGATATTCAAGTGCAATAATCACATATTGAGATTATACTGTTGCTATTTGCTTGCTCACAGAGAGTTAGTCATTATGTTTTGCTTAAATCAGAAATGACATTTCAATTAAAAACTGTATCACAGTACTCGGGGGAGTTCAAGATTTTCCAGTTTCATTTAGTTTTATTTCCACACCTGGGCTGTTGGGATGGAAGCGGAAATGATGCGCCTGCTGTTGCATCATTCCATGTGCTCCGCCAGTCCTAATCATCTGTCCCGGGCGACCATGAAGGCCTCCATTGTCTCCCTGTCCATGGAAAAGCATTGGAGGGCGAGGATCCATGGTGTGGGGGACCGCCCTGGGACCACTGAGCATAGATAGGGGGCCCCTGTCTGGGTTGCTGCTGACCTCATAGCTGCTGGGGATCTTCACACACAGCAGATCTGAAATGGCTGCCACTACGCCCGTGATGTTCTGAGACAAACATGAATAGTCCAGCTGATTAGGTCTCATATACACAAACTCATGAACATATGAAATAATATTGAAGTGGATGTAAAACATAATAGCTTATGTTATACAATACACCCGCAAAGGTTTGTTGACAGGTGCACATTTTTCATTGTATTTATCACTCTTTTTTCTCTTGATTTTCAAATAATTTATTTTAAAACAAATGCCAGCCTACCAAAAGTTAAAAAAAAGCAGCAACACTTTTTGACTGCATGTAAAATAGATTTGGCAGAAGCCTCTGATTTACTTTGCATGTTGGCTTGATCCCAAATTAATTTCAGAGAACATTAGTCACTGGTTGAATGATTTGAATGGGAGAGGAAAAAGCAGAAATCAGATGCATGAATACCTGAAACTTTTATGTATTTTAGATGTTGTAGAGAATTATATCCTTAACATTTCTTTGCTCTCCCAACATGAATGAATTCATGTACAAAGAGAAGTGTTAATTACTCCAATTATCTGTCACGTTCTTGGTTTAGAGGCCTCTATAATATTTGCAACATTTACAACTTATCTTTACAAACTGATTCAGAAGCAGTTTTCTATGACGTTAAACTTAAACCAGATAGGTAGGAAAACCCTTATTAAATATGCTGCTTTGATAGCATGCTGGACATGTAAAAATTAACATGTTACAAATGACATACTATAAAATATTTATCAATAAAACACAGGCATAGAAAATGTCTGATTCAGTTTGACAGATCATCCATTATCTCACCTCATCGGTCTTGGCAAGATTTTGTCTGTAAATTAATTTTGGTGGTACACAATATGACGATACTCTAAAATGGTAAATGGACTTGCATTTATATAGAGCTTTTCTACCTTTTGATGGTACTCAAGGCACTTCACACTACATGGCCTCATTCACCCATTCACACACACATTCATACACTGATGGCAGAGGCGGCCATGCAAGGCGCCAACCTGCCCACACCTGCAATCAGGGGGTTCAGTATCTTGCTCAAGGAGACTTCGACACAGTCCATGCAGGAGGTGAGGATCGAACCAGGAACCTTCCGGTTCCTAGACTCTACCAACTGAGCCATGCCGCCCCTTAAAACCTAAGTCAACGGTCTATTACTAATTCATGTGAAGCCATAAATTAAATAAACTAGTCTTACCTCAGCTGCAGCTGGTCTCAGTGTGATAGCTACAGAAACCAGCCCTTGTTTGGAATCATTGGACACTGGGCCAAAGGAGGATCCAAAGAACATAGCAGACGGCTCAGTCTTGATATCTTGCAATTTGACCTCTGATGCTGGAGAGTAAAAAAAGGGAGGGCAGTCATGAAATATTGCCACACTGATGAGGTAAAGTATGCTGAAACAAATTCATAAATAAAAAACATCCAATTTTTTTTTGGAATAAATGTGAGCGTACCTTTCCCATCAGGTGCAGGCAGCATGGGCAGGACAGGAGATAGGCAGGGGGATGGTGGCTCTTCTTTCACTAGCGACAGGTCTGGGTAGCGACTGATTTCCATGCCAACCACGCTCTCCGGAGATGAGGATGGGACAAAACTGTCAGGTGTATCCCTTTCCTTGCAAAGCTCCTGGCCTCTGTTACTGTTATCATATTGCGGGGAAAAACAAACTCCATTGTCAAAGCAATGCAACCAAAAATTGTCTAGCAGCAAGAAAAAAAAAGTGACAAACGTATATAATTAATGTGTTACCTCAGCTCCTCCTGGTTATTGTGGGGAGGGGTGGGAAGGGAGGCTGGAACATCAACAGTTTTGGGTCCCTGAGCAATAGCCCTGGCAAGCAGATCTTCTTCAGTCCTAAATGGGACATGTAGCGGCTTTGGGACAAGGCCTTTGGACACTGTAAAGAAGAGTAAATAGTCACACACTGTTTGCCCCGAATAATGCAACACCACATGATCTTCTTGCTATTTTCCATGCTATGGTGAACAAAAATATCACTTGCCTCTGAAATGTTATGATGGAAATTATCTGGAGGAGCTGAATTATGAAATGAATACTTACCCATTGCGGCAGCTTTGCTGGCTAACTCCTCTGTAGTAGCAAACCCATTGATCATTTTCTGTCGGTTCACAGGTGGTGGGGTGGGAGGAAGAGATGCCGGAGGTGTTGGTGGATTGCTCAGGTTACTCTGCTATAGGATTAAGGGCAATTCAGTGTCAGTGCATCATGCTGTAGGCACACTCATCATACATCACTATTTACCCGTTCGTAAAGTAAGCAGATCTCACCTTGTAGGCCAGCTGGGAGTAATAATCAGAGACGCCATCAAGTGAGGCACTGCCAAAAGTACCTGACAGGAGGTTTTCTCCATTGAGCTGGCCGCTACCATAGGGAGCAAAATGGGCAAAGTTGACCCCAATCAATGGCTCCATGAGAGGCAGCAGGGAGAGCTGCTGTGAAAAACATGAACAGGTTGAAGGACAATGGAATCAGTAACTGGAAGTCGGTGTAATTGATTCTCAGCACAAACCACTCACAAAAAAAATATGAAATACTTTTAGAGACTGAACATAATAAAAAAAAGAAGGTAGTACAGAGATCTATGAGCATTTATCCATGCATGTCCTTCACACAATGCTTGAATGACATCTCAAACTTGTTGAAGATGACGAGGTGCTTTTTGGTGCTATCCGCTTTCTGTTGACTTTATGGTTTCATTTGAAAAACCTAACTAAAAGAAAATTGAGTCAGTGAGTGACATTCAACCACCAAAACAAATTGGACCTCTTTCGCCGTTAATATTTATTTTGGTAATAATGTTGCACCGTTTTTTTCAACACCAAAGAGACCTTCGATCAAAAAGACGTTGATAATTTAAAAAAGTAATTCTGATGTTATTTCTAAAAGCACTAGTTCTGCATTTGATCTATAGTGTCACGTCAACTTCTGTAAAATGGCCTAAAAGAGTAACTTAGGTTAAAGCTATTGTAGTCGAAAGTAGCAATTTAGCAATACAGCCTGCAAAGAATCGTTACAATAAATATATAGTCTTGCTATATCTTTACTTTTATGAAAAATACAGAATAAGGAAGGTATTTGTAGGCTGCAGTTCAATGTCCAAAAGGAAAGCTTTTCTTGGCCAAAACTTCACATTCAAGGCTGTAACTTTTCTTTTAAATGTGTTGAATCTGGCAATGAACATATCTCACCACTTCTGTAATGAGTGCTTCTGCTTCATAAAGGTTGCATCAATAAGCTTCAATCAATTGGGGACTTACAACTTAATCATGAGTCCCCATACCCCTTCCAATAATACCAGCTACTAATACCAGTATGTACAACTGTCATTTAACGATACATCATTACAGTAATATGCTCATGATACGTGAAATGAGTGTCTGTGCACTCAGTAGAGACCATTTTCTATACTGGCAACGACTGTACTGTAAAATTCTCAATAAAGCCTTCAGATTCCAGGTTATAATTTTATAACCATCCTTTGTCCCCACAGGAAGGCAGTGATGCAGCTCCAACCAATTTTATGAGGAATAAGTGATAGGATAGTGAAATCAGTCTAACCTGTTTAATTTGAGTCATTACAGTGTCAGGGCCAGAGTGCATTAGTTGCCTCTCATCCCCTTCTTTCTTCCTTTTCTTGTAGCGAGAAGGAGGCTTCTCTCCTCCTTTTGGAGTCCTCTTGTTCCTTCCTTTCTTCTTCTCTTGTTCAGGTATAAGAGGTCCTGGAAAGTCGGGGGTGCCATCCGAGTATGCCTGAGGATGAGAAAAATGTTTTCGCATACAAGTGCATTCATTCATTTCAAAATTATTGAGCAAATGTTCAGGCATCACAATGATTCCAAAAACTGACAACTATCGCTCATACCAACTTAACTACAACACACTCATCATATGAATCATACTTTGTCTGTCTATGACTCACTATGCTGATCACCCCCTCAATGCACAATAACTTCATGACTAACACAAAGACTGACCCCATTGCTGTCCATGGAGCTTTGCCTGAGCAGGGCTTTGCAGTCTGATGGCTCCTCTTCCTCTGAGCGCAGGCTTTCCTCTGACCTATGCTGGGAAAACCCAGGTGGGGGTGTACTCTTGTTCTTCAGAAGGTGTTTCAGCAGTTCATTTCCAGCTTCACCCTTATTTGGACTCTGTCCTGTGGGGAAGGGAGACACACTCCCTTTACCGCCCTCCTCCTTCACAGTGCTCATGTCTGAGCTGATGGACGCTTCTTTCGGCCCATGACATTCACTGGCATCAGTCTGTTCAAGCTTTATGTTGTTTAGGATCCTGTCATGCTCCTGAGCCTGGGCCCTTGCTGTGTCTGATAAGAGATTGGGTTGTCCAGACTGCCCTCCAGAAAGTTGCCTCTCCAGTTCTGAGTGACTTGGTGTGGAACATCCCAGCAAGGGGGACCTTGACAGATCCTGGTCTCCAAAAATATGGGTGTTTCTTGTTGGCGTTGAAGAGGTGTCTGAGACGCATGGTGTGAGAGGGGCTGTAAGGTCAGAGTGTGGAGTTGAAGGTGTCTTGATAGAATCTGCATCGTCATCTTTCTTCTTTTTGCGGTTCCTCTTCTTTTTCCCTTTCTCATCTGGGATGATGTTGGAGTAAAGTTGGATTAAAGACTGACCTGAGCCTGGAAAGTTAGATGGAAGGGGTGTAGCAGAGTCGCCGCCAAATGGCGGGCCTTCGCCTGGCATCTGAAGCATCATTCCTGGTCCACTAAACTGACGAGGTCTGGGTTGACCCTGGGGAAAGTTAGGTGCCTGCAGGCCAAGACTATCAGGCCCCATACCTGACCCCATGTCTGGAGGTATCATTCCATTGCCCATCATGGCCCTCCTTTCACTCTGCATAAATGCTCCAGTTGATGAGCCCATGCCTTGCTGCTGGGGGAACATTGGTCCAAGGTGTTGTTGTTGTTGTATAGGAGGCCTTTGAGGCTGAATGAAGTCCTGTGGCACCTCTGAGTTAAAAAATGGCATCTGAGCAAGTGCCATGTTTCCATCTGGTCCCATCATACCTTGCTGCTCCATTTCCATTCGATGCTTCAGGGCTCTCTGTCGTTCGACTTCCTGCATGAGCTGCACCCGTTGTCTCTCCTGCTGCTCCCTTAGCCTTTCCCGCCTCTCTCGCTCCTGAAACCCCTCGCTGAATGGGTTGTTGTCATCAAACTTGACACCACCTGCTTGCATCGGTTTTACACCACCTGGAGGAAGTGGTGGTGCTTGGGGCTCCACTGGCATTTGTGAGTGTTGAGGTATGTTACCTATTGGCATCGGATGAGGTTGGCCTGGATTTCCCACAGCTACCTGAGGGGGCATTAAAGGTTGTATTCCTGGTCCGACCATAGGCATGGGAGCTCCAGGATGCCAGCCAGGTGGTGGGTTGGGCATACGTGGAGGTGCATTGGGCTGTCCAGGATGAAGTGGCATCTGCATCATGGGATTCATTGGAGGTTGAACAATTGGTGGTCCACTGGGGACCATGCCAGCAGGACCCGGCAGTGGGTGCATTCCAGGCATCATGGGTGTCATATTGTTTTGCTGCTGTTTCACTCGGTACTCTTCTATAAGTTCAGCATGCTCTTTTTGCTGCTTGCGGATCTGAAACAACATGTAAGACATAACCATAAAAATGTGACTTAAGTTTTCAACATCTATGAATATGAATTCACAGGTTTCCCCACTGACAGTGGAATATTTTACATTCTAATAGTGACTGATGAACTCTAGTGTAGGCAAAGGCCTGTTTTTATTTCTTGGAAACTGTTGTGTTCTTTATCATTTTCAAGTAAAATTGAAACAGCTTTATATGCACCCTCCGAAGCACACCCAACATCTCTACACCAAAAACATCTGGAGTACACCTTCCCTGGTTGTTTAATAAGTGGAGCACATCAGTATTTCCTACAAGTGTTTCGTATGTGTACCTCTTATCCTTATCTTCAGCCTTACATCAATTCCTGTGTCTTAGATGATCCTACGACTGAAAAAAAACTACAATATGCAATTTGTCTAAAATTTGTCTTTTGTTCAAATTGTTATTAGGAATAAATAAAATGATACTTCAATCAATTAGATCTCTGTTCAGCATCACTCAGTGGTCCTGTAGCATGATATTTGCTCCAATATGTGGGTAAATGCCAGATATGGGGGTTTTAAAAACCTTAAACTGTGCTCATTATGCATAGGGCGTCCATGTTGTGGAGTAGGGGTGAGAAAGAACTGACAGGCCAAGCATTTACCTGCTCCAGTTGTTTCTGCACTACACCCTGCTGCTCTGTGACATGTTTGAGCTGCTCAGCATCTTCCTCAGGGAACTCTCTCCCTGCCTTCTTAGCCGTTCTTTGCTTGGCAGACAGAGCTTTCTTAGACTTCCTGTGAGCGCCGATCTTCTCTTCTAGAAACTTCTGCTGCATTTGAAGTAGTTGCTGAGTCTCCTGAAGCCACTCCTCATACTGAACCCTCTGAGCATTGTCTGTAAGAAGAAAAAAGGCTCCTTAGTTAGCAACCTTGGCAGCATATACAACAATCTAACAATTCCAATGCCTAACAGACATTAAAATTCACAAGCTGATGATGCATACACATTTTTAGAGAACTTACTAACAAATCCCGGTCCAAAGTTTGGAGGATTTGGTCTTGTTACTTGTGTCAATTTGCCATCCTGATAACAAAGTAGATGATTAAATAGTCTTATCTTATGTATTTGCAGTTGAAAATGTATAGTTTACAGTATTTCAAATCTTTCAAAAGAGAAAAATAGTTTTATTACCTGTCCAACAACTTGTGGAGGAAGTGGTGTGCTTTCAGGACAAGGTACAGGACCAGAAGGAAATCTGTGAGACAGTAAAACAGAAATTACAATACCTAAAAACAATACCAACACTCTCTATTATCCATTCCAATTTTTTACTTCAGAAAATTTCTAAGAAATTAAGGAGCCATTGAGAGCACTTTTAGAGCAGACACGAGTTAATCTGTATTTGACCATTATCCATGTCGTAGAAAATACTTCTTTTTTTACCTGCTCATAACCACTGGGGTCATTCCCATGTTGTTCTGAACCATTACTTTGTTGATTCCTTTCAGGGCAACCATCTTGGCTTTCATGATTGGGTCAGTGATGGCATCAAAATCTGAAAATGACAAACATTGCATTGTCAATAACAGCAAAATATATCCTGAACATTAACCCATGCTTCCAAAAAGATGCTTTAGAGGCTAAAAAATTACCGATGTTGGGGAAAAAGGAGTCACTAGAGCGCTGTCGTATCATGGCTTGCATCTGTCTCTGCTGCTGTTGCTCCTGCCTCTCCTGGTCTAGGAGGTCCTGCAATAGGAGTGGCTGCTCCTCCAGCAGAAGAGGACGCTGTTGCTGGCCGTGCTGACCCATTGCCTGGTTCAACACTGTTTGCTGAGCCTGGCTCAGGCTGCTCTGGTCCACTCCAGGGGCTAGCCCCACCTGGTGGTCTGCCCCAAATGCTGTCATAGAAGGCTCTCCAGCAGCAGCCGCAGCAGCGGTGTCTGGTATTGTTTGGTTTATTGTAAGTCCAGAGGTATGCTGAGTGTCAGTTACTTGGTTCTGCTGGGGCAGGAGGTTACTGCCTTGATGGACAGATTCAGCTATTGGATTTAATGACTGCTCTTCAGGCTGCTGCTTAATGAGTAAACTTGACAGAACAGGGGTGGAATCAGAGAGCTCTCCCTGCTGGTTTGAGGTTAAGGTGTTTTCGGCGGCTTGCTGGTCTACCACCTTAGGGGGTTTCTGACAGTCTTTGACCTCCGTTTTAATTTCCTGCCCAGGTGCCAAAGAAGTAGAGTCCTGACTCCCAGGGGCTTCCAGTTTGACTTCAGCTGAAGATTGCTCACCTGCAGCATCTGCCTTTGTCAGTATCGATGCTGAGCTGGATGAAGCTTCAGTTCCACTAGTGCTCAAATTTTTGTTAATTTCTGTGGTTTCAGCATTATCATCCATAGGATCACTGAGATCCAGTTCCTCATTGAACATGTCTTTTTTGATGTCATCTAAATCAGGATCTGTATATGCAATAATGTCAAATTTCCCAGATGTTAGGAAGTCATCAAGATGTAGGTCATTTGTCTCCAGGTCTAGGTCTTTGCCATCTTCAGGGTCTAAATTAAGGTTTTCTAAGTCAGCATCCACCAAGTCCTTTACTTCTACATCTTCAAGATCTTTTACTGCCGATTCCTCTGCATCCAGTTTCTCCTCCACGGCTTCACTAGTGGGCACTGAGACAGTGCCAGTCTCAGTCTGGCCAGCAGGGGGAGCAGTCAGGATCATGGATGCTGTCATATTCTGGGTCTCATTTGAAGCAGGTTGGCTCATGGATCTCATCAAAGGAGACTGTTTGAGTGTGTTGCCTCCTGAAATTTGGGATTGCTGATGAAGATTGTCCATGCTAGCAGAAAGCTGTGCATGGCCAGTCTGGCTGGCCATGGGGTCTATCATCCTGGGCCCCTGATTTAACGGGAACCTGGCATCAGGTGTCCCTGGAAAGCCTGGTGGCCTTTGGGCTTGTAAGTTGGGATCAATGTTGCATCCTTGCATAGCACCAGGAGGAAACACCATTCGTGGCCTGTTATCTGCTGCTCTGTGTCGCAACTCAATGAATGGTTGACCCATTATGTTGTGCTGCTGGACAGGCATACCACGAGGTGGAAAGTGCTGGGGCAGCCCCATAGGGTTCCCTCCCATGGACTTTGCCATTTCGGCTGACATGGAGCGTCGCATTTGAGGGGGGACATCCTGCATTGGGTGTTGTCCCCGAGGGAAGAGCTCTTGAGCTGCATGAGGTCCTATAACACCAGGTGGGAATGAAAATCTAAAAAAAACAAAAAGAAAAAGAAAAAAAGATAATTGAAAGGAAGGGCATCCTGAGATATTTATCAATATGTAAAAGACATATTAATATAACAAAAATAAAAAGAAAATAAGAATAATACATTTTTTAAATTGAACTAAAAAGATTAATATCATGACAACACAAACCTTGGTCCCTGATGTCTCAAGTTAGGATCACCAGGATGTGGACCCCGGGGCATTTGTCCTTCATTAGAGAAAGGGACCCGTTGATCCCCTGGAAAAGGTCCAGGAAACCTCATTGGCCCTCTCATGGGTCCTTGTCCAGGATAAGGTGGAGGAGGCCGGTTGAACATTTCCCCCTGTTGCCCTGGGTCCTCCTGGGGCCAGGGTCGAGGTGTTCCAGATGTCATGTTGCCAGCAGGCTCCTGGGGGCACCGCTCCTGTCGAATTGCACTCCTCTGTTGCTGCTGCTTCAGGATTAGTTCTCTAATTCGTTGCCGCTACAAAACACAAGAACATTGATTTCTGAGCATTTTCTTTTAAAAGCGCATGGCCAACAGCTCACTTGAGGCTAACAATAATATTGTTTTTTAAACTCACAAAGATTGTTATTTATTTTGTGCCTACTTATTCTCAACAGCCAGTCTGTAACGATGCTATTCCAGCATCTTTTTTATAAACTGTCAATTCCTGTTTTCAATTCTGCAAGTGCACATAAAGTTTTCACTTTCACTTCACTTCATCATACATGTACTGATGTAGTAATCATTAAAACATACAATATTTTAAAGCTAAGTTACTGATATGATTGTAATGTTTTAACAGTCTGTGCAGCCTTAGCCTTTTACACACACACACACACACGCACGCACACACGCACGCACACGCACAGTTTTCAAACAAATATACAAAAAATAAGGTCGTCAGTATAAAAAACACACACATACAATAAGATACATCATTGG
>CAAKHG010014179.1:0-12122 GCA_901007715.1 Dactylopterus volitans
AAAGCAATCTTAAACAAATAGGTTTTCGTCTAGCAACAGAGGAGGCTCGGTCACCCCAGTGTTTGTATTTTGACGTCGGCACTTCCAAAAGAAAGTTGGTCAGACGATCAGAAAGGTCTATCAGGATCATGGACAGCTAAAAGCTCCGATAAATAAGATGGGGCGAGGCCATTCAGAGCTCTAAAAAAAAAAACATTTGAAGGAGTGATGTGGTCTCGTCTGTTAGTGTTGGTTATACGACGGGCAGCAGTGTTTTGCGCATGTTGAAGGGGACTAAGAGAAGACTGGGGGCCGCCAACATAAAGTGTCTTGCAGTAGTCTAATCGTGAGCTAATCAGAAAAACTAGTCCTGATAACATTGTTGATGTGTTTGACAGTCATGTTTGACAAAGACTACTTCCAGATGTTTCACAGTTGGGCAGAGCTTTAAAGACAAGGCGCCAAAGTGAGCTGGCGTAGCTTCCCCAAGCACAATACCTTCAGTTTTACCGCCATCTAAATGAAGAATATTTTGGGCAGCCATTGCTAAATATCAGCATTACAACCAAGTAAGAAACATTGTGCACTGTTATCATTACGGTTAACTGCAGACCATCTGTGTAACAATGAAAAGAAAGGTTGTGCCTAGCTGTATTGAAAATAGGATAGGCCCAAGAACAGACTCTTGTGGTACCCCGCAAGAGAGAGGAGCACTGGAAGGACGAGTCACCAGCCGTAACAGAGAAAGTCCTACTGGACAAGTAAGATGTAAACCACTTCAACATAATTGTTTAGCTAAATTGCATCGATGATAGTGATGCTTAATTATAACATTGGCTTGCATGCGCACAAAGAGTCAGTATACTCATACAGTTCACTTTTTCCACATGCATATCAAGAGACACAGACATTTTTTGACTTTCAAGCAGGTTTTTAGGTTTATTTAAAGGCAATGACCCTCCATAGACGACTACGGATATAGCATGTATATGGCATATGGACCAAACACAGGTAGATGGTTGTATGTAAAAGAACATTGTAAAAATAGCAAAAATAACTAAAGGACCACAGAATGACAGTTACATGATGCATGACGTTGAAAAGCATAGAGAGCAGTGAAGTTAGCCCGAAACACAACCTGTCTGGGCTTGTCATGACATGTGACATATCTGCTAATTAAGCAAAAAAAAAAGAGTAAAGAGCTTGGCATTAGGCATCCATTTATGGCAAGAGTGCCACTGAACGATTCCTCCGGGCCTTTCCTCCCTTCCCGTCCCGTTATGCTGCACTACATACACTTAGGGGGCAGTCTTGTTGGCAGGTGGTCAGGGTCAGATGGTGGCGCTGCTTCACCTTGGCATCACTCTCTGTCTGTCCCCCGCTTGACAGATTGTCTCCCTACTTTTAATTGCACAACAGACAGTGAGGGCTTGGGGGGGTGGCGCATGTTGAGCTCTGCTGTCATCCAGCACTGGTCAACAACGCACCACATATCCACCTGACTACAAATGCACACATCCTTTCACACATTTACACAAGCAACCGGGTTGGGGAAGGGAAGGAGGTGTTGGTCTGTGCATGGGGGCGGAGGGCCTCTGACTCACACCCCATCGTTTTCCCTTCCTTGAGCAGGGTGGTTGTCTGTGACCTGGGGAGAGCGCATCAGTACTGTCCCGGGAAGTCGCCGGTGGCACGTGGGTGGCCTCATCCCAACCTATGCTGGGGTGGTCGTCGGTGCTGACCTTTCTGGCGTTTGGTGGGCCAGCGTTGCCGGGGATCAATAGAGGTTGTCGATGTGAGGGTTCATGGGCCTCCTCTCTAACTCTTGCTGGTGGGTGGTCATGGACTGGCCAGGGGGCCACTCAGTCTGGTGAACTGGTTCCTGGCTTTGGGGGCTTGCCGCATGGCCCCCTGCCCTGGGCCTTGTACCATCCCTGTCATGGGGGGCTCCGGGGTCCCTGGTTTAGCTGGTTCCTTACTTTGTAGTCTGGGAAGGTCCCTGGGATGTGCGGACTTCACATGCGCTTAGGGGACAGAACCTGGGCCAGGCTGAGTCTCGCCCAGCTCCCGCCCCCTCCTGTCCAGCTGTGGGCTGGTCTTCAGCTGCTAGTGGTGGTGGGGTGGCAAACATTTCACAGCTAACGCTCGCACACATGCACGCACAAGCATGCACACGCATTTTTGCATGTAGACAAAATAAGGCTGAAATATAACATCTGGAATGCTAATATTACTCATTTACTGCTGTTTTCCCATGTTTATTTGGAGAGTTGCACTGGAAAGTCAGCCTGAAGACACAAGCAATCTGGCAGAGTAGTGGTGGTATTGAAGTAAATTGGCAGGGAGCACAGGAGTGGAAAATTAGTGGCAGAAGAGCGGCAAGATGTTGGACTGGTAAATGACACCGAGCTAATGAAAGCAGAATTGGCTGACATCAAAACATGTCCATTCATTTCAATGGCAAAATTTATTTTTCCATATTTTCACTTGTGTCAAAGTTCGAAAAAGGTCAAAGGGAAGGAAAAAAATGAATGAAATATTCCATTTTGAAATTTGGTTGGTTTCTGTGGCTTAAAGTCTGTACTGGCCAGCGAAAACATAGGGATTACGTTATGATTCAGATGACAGAGTAATTAAAAACATGCATGGCTGTTGTAAAAAATTCTCTGTATAATCTGAGTTAACCAATCATTGACATTGCTGGATGGTAAAACATAGCCATTTTAAGGAATATAAAAATTTCCAAAAATGATTTCTTTCTTACCCAGTGTAACTGCAGGCTGATGTAAAGGTATAAGATGAAGACATGAGGAGCAGCTGTATGCTGCCTGTGACTGTAAAGAAGTTATTTATTCACCATAAAGGCATGGATCCACGTAGCTTGACTAAGGTTGTCAAAAGAAACCGCCTACCAGCACTTGATGTTTCACATACGTGCACTTGGTCCTGTGTTCGCAATTACTCTTCTTGTTTGATACATGCAACTGAGCAGAGTGCAGTCAGATAACAAAAGCCTCTGCAAGACGACAGAAGGGGAAGCTTGAAGAAGACAATACTACATTGTTTTTTTCCTAAATGTGCTGTGACTTTGGAAGAAAAAAAAAAACTTGCACAAAAAAATAATAATCCATAAAAATCAATGTTGCAGTTAATCAGTGGCATACACGTTTGTGACAATCGAGATATCAGTTCGGATGTAGTATATGGAAAATTACGTTGTGTAAATAAACAGATTTTAATTGTTATATAGTCATATAGTATTTTAATGTTTTTTTGTAGTATCTGAATGTGCCGAGTAAGTTTTTTTTAATGGCGCATGAGGGTTAAAGTTAGCTTCAGCTATACTAAAGAGGGGCACAGCATAAATCAAAAAAAGAGAGATATGTCATATAAAAAAAAGTCCCACAGACAAAACATGTACCTCTTTTTTTAGAAAACATATTCATTTAATGACTTTGTGCTCCCTTTACGGTAATAATCATAACTGTGATATTGGAATAGTCAAGGAATTTAAATTTGTGAATAATCATTTTACAACTGCTGAGACCAAAAAATTATGCGCTAAATGAAACTAGAGGAAATTGGGACACTGCATGAAAACAGATTTTGCAATCATGAACCTACATGGATGGAATTTGAAAGTTTCTTTGTTATTCATAGTAGTGTAGTTTAATAGTGCTATTTAAGTAGTAACAGCTCTTGCCCATGTCCCCATTTACTTTCCTAGAAAATATTCCATTAATGTAATGTCGACGATGGCTTGTGTACAGCATCAATGAATCAACGCAGCTGTGAGATGATAGAACTTTTATTTTGTTAAAACAATTTTATTTAGCAATTCAATTATTTCTGAAGTAACATGACGTACAGAAGGCACTTACAAAAAACATGATTCAGTGTTTTTATAAACATATTACTGATTTTCTTTTTTTTTTAAAAATGACAACACAATGACAGAATGATAAACACAAGAAAAACAGCACCGTTGGCAACTTCTGTACACATCAAATAAAATTTAGCATGATTCAAATCTACAGTACAATAGAAACATACTCATTTCTTATCATTGTCATAATGCCCCAGTTATTTAAGAATACTTAATCATCAAGATGAATCAAAATTAAAAATTTTAAAACTCAACAGTTATATATATTTTTTTTTTATATTTTCACTGGTCAGAGGTTTGTTTTATTTTACATATTAGGCTTTGTGGTTTCAGCTTTGTGCAAATGCTGGTACATTTCTATCAGGCGAGTGGCCTCTCTCTGTCCTGACAGCAAAGCACCATGGGTAGTGGAATAGTATTTTCTGTGGGTGGCCTCTCCAGCAAACAGGACCTGTAGCAGCTGAGGAAGTAAGAAGGGAGGAGGGGGCGAGAAGGGGAACAAGAGAGGAAAAAAAGATTTTAGAAACAAAAACCTCTTTCAAAACACAATCCGTCAATGTCATCTTGGTCTATTTGTGGCCTCCGGGGCAGAGCTGCACTGATTCCTTAGTTAGCATTCAACATGTCTCAGGCTACTGTAACTTTTTCAGGTCACGCCCCCCCCCTTGCCTCCCCAAACCTCTAACTCTCCTTACACAGAGCGCCTCGGGTTTCATGGTCTAGACTGCTGGCCAGTAACCCCCCTCCAGCCCCCCCACGACACCAGCTGTATTTGCTCTGCATGTTCCAGGATGCAACATGGAAGTGATGACACCGCCGCATTCGCCAGATGCTCTCTGAGTGCATGCAGGGATTGTAAACAACCAAGTACAGTTGGTGAAAGTCTATCAGTGTCCGTCACGCTTCAGTGTATGACACAGCTCATGTGAAAATGATGGTGTTTAGGGTTAGTTTGGGTAGTGCTCGGGTAGTTTGTGGAACTGCCCTCATTCAAACTGGTCTGTGAATTACAATTAATGACTCTTTCAGCAAATGAACAGCAGACAATTTACATACAGTGTGTTCATTTGGACTACAGTTTCTGATGAAACATTGAAAATAAACTGACTTGCTTGGGTGCTTTGAAAATTAACAAATAGGTATAAACTCAGCTCAGTTATTGGAACTCAACAAGTGTTTTCAGAGACTACTTCCCTAAGACTAGGGAAGGACGAAGTCACTGAAAATCATGGGTGCATATATTTGAGCATTAAGCACTACTTCTATGACCAAAGTTCAGCCTTATTCTATCAAACTGACTTTTATTTTAATATGAAACATACTAATAATGTTGTTCATTGCTATTAATTGGTGGGCAAAGTAGCAGAGGTGAACAATATGAAATATCACAAACTACAGCTTCCGATCACCAATCAAGCTGAATCAAATGTAAAATAATGTCAAATAAACAATAAGGAAACTCTGTGAGGCAAAAAAATCTCCACCAGAGCCAATGTTAAAAAAAAGAATAGAAAAAACTGGAACAAAATTTCTAGCGTATCAAGCCTCACTGTTGTGCAATATTTCTAAGCCGAGATGCAGGGCAAAAAGGTGAGAGGAATCTGATTGGACCGGATGGCTTGTCGAAAAGACGAAGAAGAAGTAGAAAGTGGTGAAAACTAAAAAAAAAACACTGGTATAACGTGCTAATGCTAACAAGCTAACTATGAAAAGAAGTGACTGAAGGATGTGAAAGTCTAGCCTGTGAAAGAAGGCGTCAGATTTTGTTTTACCAGCAAAAAATATCACTATATTTTGATGAGAGAAATATCTGTGGGGGTTTTTGCATATTGATAAATGCTTTGACACTATGATCGGGGATGTAACCTAAAAGATTTTAAAAGGCATCTTTAAGGTCGGCTGGACCTTAAATGGGTCTGCCCTGAATTCAGTGGGTTCTTCCTTTTCCCATGCAACACTCCATCATCAAGTTTGTGAAAATAGTTTTTAACATTACTGACTGGTGGACAGATGGAAAGGTAATTATTTTTAGGACAACTGAAAAGCGTTATATCACACAGGCGTCCACCATCTTTATTGTCCTGTGATGGTCTCACCGGAGCCTTGGTGCTATTGGCGTACGGCAGTGGCATAGCCAGCCTCTCAAAGTCCTCACCACTGGAGCCAACCCTGGTGAAGGAGTAGGAACCTCGAATGTAGGGTTTACTGCCCCATGAGGAGCGCAGGATGCGCTGAGGCTTCGGAATGTCAGGGTTCCCTGTGGATGAACAGACATAGAGAGAGACAGTCAGCTTTGAGCTCACTGATAATGGCAGCCTTTACTGGTTTTGAAATAATTAAACAAACGGAAATGTTGGCCCGGTGATGGGCACAAAGTCAAGATGAATACAGGGGAGACTGACTATACCAAATTTGAATGACAATCCATTCAATCAAGATATTTCCCTGAAAATCACCAATGTCAACCTCATTGGGGTGAGAGAGCGAACAAAGTCAGGGATCGCCAGTGTCATTATGACACACCCACTGAGGATCACCAATCCATCTAATAGTAACAGAAATAGGGAACAATTTATTGTTATTGTATATTCTCTCGGTATGAACATCTGTAATATCTACAAGGAGTAGATCGTGGAGAATGAAAGTTTGCTGTGGTGAAGAGGAAAAAAGTCAGGGAACCTCGAGTCATGTACTGCTGAATATCAATATTCCATCAGGACTGGAGTGGTGGGCTGACCCACGGACCACAAACCGCGAGGCTCCTCGCATGATTACTACAGCAAACCAGTTCACATAAAGGATGCGGCAGCTGTGAGTTGAGACTTTTTGATGGGATGTTCAGTCTGCTGACACTAATCAACTTGTGACCCTATGTGAGCAAAGAAGCACTAGAGTCTATATGTAATTACCAACAGCTGAGGGGATTAAACCACAGTGACCTAAATGACAGCGTGTGTGCGTGCGTGTACGTGTGTGTGTGTGTGTGTGTTTTTGTGTGCGCGTGTGTGTGCGCATGCATGCGTGCGTGTGTGAGTGCGTGCGTGCGATTTCTCAGAGTAATTTACAGTCTATCTATGGGAAGTCCGCTGACCTCACAATGACAGCGAGTGCATCTGTGCTCACATTTTTCTGACCCATTTCTCAGGCAGTTTATATCGCATTACATGTCTGTTACTCATGTTGAGCAGCAGCATGGAATTCTCTATTTTTCTTGGAAAACTCCTTTGTTGCTCGAGCTTAGAAAAACTTGACTGGTCCCCACAGGAAAGATAATTAAATAAGTAGTAATTGTAATTATAAAATTGATACAACATGGCAGTGCAGTATTTAGCATGCTAACATTGCATCAATACACCGATGCAAAGTATCGAGCTTTTCATTGCATAAACAGTTTTTGATGAAAGTGGCCAGTTTTTTGGGTCACAATCCCATTTTTGATGCAATGGGGATGTAAATTTGTAGCGGAAAAGGAAATAAACAACATACAGTACGCTGCATTATTCAGGATATGAGAACAACCATCATGGTAATATTGTGTTGTGACTTTGGCAATGCCCAGCCCTAATAACAATTAATACACACTGCGTGTATGATAGAATTGCCGTTATGGACTGGAGTACAAATATGTAACCAGAGTAACCCTCAAAGTGTAATGTGGGTCAACAGCTTTGCATTTTAGATAAGTACTAGTGGTACTGACTGAGTGGATCATCTGCAGTATGTCAGCTGGGTTTGTGTCACAACACAAGGGAAAGCTGATCGCGTGTCAGCCTCACCTTATCTGACACGCGATCGGCTCTAGTGCTCATCAATGTCATCGTGGTGAAACACGATACTGTCGCTCAACGAACCCAAAAAATTCTGATGTACAGCACCTGAGGTTTTCAGCTATATTAACTGTCAATGCTTAATCATAAAACAAGCTGCGTTCGTCACAGATTAGTCTCGTCATTTCCCTTTACAAGAAACACAGTTACTCAATGTGAGTCACCGGCTGTGTGATTCACTGAGCAGACCAGCTCAGGCTCATCTTACCAAGGCTTCTATGTTGTTTTAGCGTAGAATTGAACTAGAATAGGATTATGGGACAGGAGCTCTGTTTCCGTCATAAAAATCTACACAGTATAAGGAGGAATCATGAAGGAAGTTTAATTTCCTGTAATAGTTTTTTATGTTCTCATTCAGGTAATCATAAAATGAAGAAATGAGGACAGTTTATGAATGATATCCGCTGAGACCAAAAGATGCAAACAGAGCTATCGGGGCTTTTGGTAAACCATGTCACACTGATTTGTGTTTCCGTGACCAGTTCTGACACATCAAGCCACCTCCAAGCGAGTTGCCGTGACATCTCGCCCGCCATGGACCACTTGTAATGACCCGGTAACAGTTTTACAGCTTCACGTTCCCTGTTAGTGTATGCTGACTCATTATTAATTATAGTTCACAGAGTCTCTTCTTGACTCCGCGGCTTCATACGTAGAGCTTTAAGTAACAAAATAATGGCATATATGTTAAGGGGAGATGGTCGCCCACCTGGAGCCAGGCTTTATTCAAGGTTTCTGCCTGTTAAAGGGCCACTGTCGCTGAGTGCTTGTTCATGGGGGAAATTGTTGGGTGGAATGGAATGGAATGGAAAGTGTCATGAGATTACTTTTGTTGTGATTTGACGCCGAACAAATAAAATTGACTTGACTGATGAATTTAATAGGAATGGCCACCATTTCACCTGCAATCGTTTGTATACCACTTACAGTTATCAATCACCATGCTGTTTATAAGATGAGACATCACGTCAGGACACGCACCGAGTCAAACCAAGCCAAGGCAAGTTCACACAGCACTCGGCTGTTTTCCTTGTGTGCGCGCGTGTGTGTCCTAACCTGTGAAGCGCCTCAGCAGCTCAGTGCAGGTCTCAGCCACCGTTTCATCATCACAGCGCTCCATGTACAGTGCCTCCTGTCCACATATCCAGCCACTTAGCATGTAACCATAGCGCTCAGGCGGGTAGAGGACATCAAAGCTGCAGATCTTCTTGTACCACAGCTCCTCCGGGTAGACCAGCTGTTCTAGCTGGGCCTCATCCTCCCACACAAACTGAATGCTGTTACACTCTGGGCTCCAGAAGGGCTCAGCAAACTCCAAGAATATCTTATCAGTGGTGCTGATGCCCAGCTTCTCAATAGCTAGCACCTTGTCCTCAGGGAGAGAGGGTGAGAACATGGCCTCGTGGTTTTGCTTCAACAAGCCCAGGGAAGCTGTCACGATCACGTGGTCAGCTGTGATCCACTCATCGTCTTCACACTCAATGCAAATGGGGCGACCCAGGATCAGCGCATCCTCGTCCTGTTGGCAGCCATGGTTGTTTTCGTTGTGGTTGTTGTCCTGGTTGGTGTCACTCCTCTTGGCGATCAGCTCCTGATGCTGGGCTGAGTAATTCCAGTGGATGCAGCGAACTGGTTTGCTAAGGCAGATGGTGTGAGAGGGGATGTCCTGGGCAAGGAGCTCCACGATCTTCATGAAACCTCCAGGAATGACGTAATGTGCACCTGGGATCTCTGTCCACTCACCAAACTCACTCAGGGACACCTCATCCATACTGGGAGAGCTGCTTTCACAACTCTCCACCTGAGGAGAACATAACACAAAACATTTCGTCCGATAAACCTCCACTCACTGAAATATCTAAAAACTGGGTGAAAATTTTCTGGTTCCTCCTAAACTGGAATGTAAATTCTGTTGACATTGAAAAACAGTCTCGCTTGCCCATTGAACTCTCTCTTTAAAAATCAAAAATGCATATCTCTACAGATGCATCCACAAGCAAACCAGCATGAACTAATTAAAAATGCCGTGCATATTTAATTCAGACTTGTGTGTTACCGAAGCACGGTGCATTTTACATGGTGGCGTATGCAACCTTTCCTGCTGCATTTAATAGCATGCTTAATTGCTTTGTGTGTGTGGGTGGGAGCACTCAACAAAAATGAATATATCAAATGGCTGTGAATACAAATTGGCACGTAGAGGTTCAAGTAATGTGCTATTTTTTTTCTTCTGTATTTTAAGGGCTAAAAATTGCTAATTAACAAAAACGAAACTTGGCACACTGCTGATCAACATGTCCGGCATCCAACCCCGAGTGACGTCTGGGATGAAACGGGGCTGCCCTGCATTTGAGGGGTAGATTAAAGGTGAGGGAGGGGCCACATCATGCGTGCCATGAATCATGTTGCCTGCTGGGGATTATAGCCTAGTAAGCAGATACGGCCACAGCGGGCTATACACGGATCAGCCATACAGATCAGCCATAACGTTCAAAAGCATAACTTCAGGTTTACGTTGTTTGACAGAGCTATAGATACATTTTGATGATCCTTTTTGGGACTGTCATTTGAGACGCTGTTGAACTGTATCTGGCTATACCAGTTAAACCTCATATTGTGTCATCCCACTTTAGTGCTTCAGGGTGTGGCGTCATATTCCTTGGTAAATCAGCAGTTGCCTTAATGCCGGCCATAGCATTGGTGTATTTGTTCCACACGGGATGTGAATAATCATTCACTGCATTCGTTGAAGGTCTGTGTTTTTAACTGTTTTGCACTTTAATTATTTAAACATGACAGGAAACGTAAAATTACGCATGAAGTAAATGCCATAATGTAATGCTTCGGGCTTAGCAACCGCTACTATCCATAGTTTTTCTATCATCCGTAGCTAGCTAAATTATATCTACTATCTCATCTACTATCTCATTTAAGGGCAACAGGTTTGTACACGGAAGTTTCCACATCTTACACACACACACACTTAAAAAACACACACACACCTTGAGGTACTGTTGAAGCATGGACAGTTTAAGCTTCTTAGTGCTCTCAGAATCATCAGGATCCAACATGATCCTCTTGCGCACCACATCTCGTGTAAAGATGCCAACACTGTTCTGGCTTTCAGCACAAACTGGCTTCCCATCCTGGAAGAACTCCTGAGTCAGCTCATACACCTAAGAGGGTAAAAGGCAAGTAAGAAAGAGAATAATTCAAAGAAAGGAAAAGGAGGACGGATGTGCAGAAAGCAGCTGAAGCTGAAAAGGGGTAAGAGAAGTAAACCCCTTTACTTACTTATTTTCTGCGAGACAAAACAGGTCCCTTAATAGATAAACAAGAAATAATAAATATCAATAACTAAGAAGACATGCAAATCGACCTCCAGGATCATAATGTAACTTTTCCGAGACAGCATGCAGCAATAAGGTATTAACTTGTGTCAAGTCAAAATCAGCGCTTTAATGTAACAAAGTAATCTTCTTAAGAGTCCTTAGGACAAAATACAATATTTTTTTTAAGTACATTTACTTTACTAGAGTTTTTACATTGTTGTCAGCTTTTACTTTTACTTCATTACGTTTCCTAATTAAAATGTCTACTTTTACGTGGATGAATTTCACCAAACGATTCTCATTACTGACAACAAAACAGCATATGAGGAACGAAGATACGAGCAAGCAGCTCCGACAAATGTGCTCCTGGCTTGCTTATGGAATTAGTTCATCATGAAAGAGGTGTGTAAAGTGGGTGCATACAAATAATTGCTATAAAAGACGCAGTTTCGATTTCACCACATACTCAGGGAAGTTAGTAAGCGAGTACCGATGAGACTGCATGTGAGGAAATCACTTGACAAAACTGTACTGCCTGACACTGACGTGGCCTTCACTGTCACTGTCACAGATGAAAGCAGTTTTCTTAATAAATGTCTGTCAGTGTTTCAGCCATCAGAAACTCCTGGATCGTTATTGGAGATTTGGCACCGCGTTCCTATTGTTAAGTCACCAAAGAAAAAATGAAGGCAATGTAGTCGTGGTTGACTGCCAGCGAGAGATAATTACTTTACTCAGGATCGTTCATGGACACACACGTAAACACCAGAGATGCCAGCCAGCAGTGCTGCAATGCAGGTAACACACAGACACACACCGTGGGAAAGGTTCAAGTGCAACAATTTTGAGCTAGCGATCACAGAAAGGTAACAATTAGCTGCTCAAACGCTGATGTATGGACATCTGTCCGCACATAAAAACATTTTTGCAGTTGTTCTGCAGATGTCGTTGGACTTTTCGTTGAACAGAAAATAAATGCCACCTCCACGCCGCCGTCCCTGTTATAAACAAAACTGATAAGCAGATGCAAGTGATATTAATTAGCTACACAAACACACACACACACACACACACACACACAATTTCCTGCCTGCTACA
>CAAKHG010014180.1:0-21573 GCA_901007715.1 Dactylopterus volitans
CAAAAAAAAATCCAATTTTTAAAAAAAAAAAAAAAAAAAAAAAAAAAAAGCGCCACCGACTGCAAACAGGAAATTACTTAACAAGTGTTTGTTCCCCTCCCCTCTGCATCGTGATTGGTCAGATCTTCCCCGAACCTCCAAGGTCTGAGCGCCGCCGGGTGTGAGGGCCAATTTAAGCGCCACCTGCGGCTGTTATTTGCAATTCTGTAATCAGGTCCAATTTCGATACCAGGAAGAGGAAAATTCAAAGTCTTCGCAAAACTGTGTATTTTTGGCTCAACTGACCCTCAGGGTCTGACTTGACCTGGAGAAGGTCATGTTGGCTTTTATTGTCTACTGGACAAGCGTGCCTGTACCCGTTATTTCGCTTAGTTTTGTTTGCAGCTTCTTTTCCTCCTTAACCGGGACTTCACCATATTCTTATATGTATTTACAGTCGTCTCATTTTTTGATAATTCTTTTCACCACCTTAAATCAACATTGTTTTGTCTTTATTCCGTTTTATCGTCTGATAAGAAATAGATTAAAATGCGTGGCAAAAACGGTCGGATGGAGAAGGAATAATAAGGGAAAAACGTGCTGACATTTCATCTAAAATCTTTCTGCTTTCAGAGATGAATTCACCATATTGGGGGGGAAAAAAAAGATGACCTAGCACATGATAGCTGCATGGTTTAATCAACTTGTTTCCCTCTGGGTTTTTTTATTCCACATCATCTAAAAATCTTATTCACACTCATGCCCCTGTTCCGTACACCGAACCACAAAACCTCTCTCTTAGAAACAGACGTATCTGTATGTATGCATGCATGTGTGTGTGTTTGTGTGTGTTGGGGGGAGGGGGGGGGTCACCTAGTTCTCTGGCGGCGCTGCTCAGCACAGCCTGCATGCTCTTCTCCAGGGCGTCCATCTTCTCTCTCAGCTCGCTCAACAAGGGATCAAAGGACGCCTTTACCAGGAACTCATGGTGGTCAATCTACACATGACGCATCACGCAACATGCATGAAATGTCAAATGCTAAACAAAACACGTGGATCTGCAGGGAAAAAAAACAAAAGAAAAAAAAACAGAAAGAAAAAGAAAAAAAAAGACCTGGTTCATGTCCAGAGTGGTCTCAATCATCTCCTGGTACTTGGTGAAGTCGTTCTGCATGTCTCTGAGAGGGGAGATGAACACTGCCTCCAGCAGAGCCTGGTAGCTGCCTACAATACAAACTCATTATCAGTACATTAAGGTCGAAAGCAGCAAGGAAGAAGTAGGTAGACATGCCAGGTGTTGGTGATGGAGCACCAACAGCCCCTCCACACAGCGTTAACGCACAAATACGCTGTATAAAGTGCCGCACCGGAGTATCTCTCCAGGGCTGTGACCAGCGCGGGGATGTGGCTCACGGCCTGGTAGACGCGGTAACAGTCCTGCAGGGTGGCGCTGTGCCGGTGGAACTTCTTGGCCAGGCGGTGAAGATCAGGAAACCGCCGCAACAGGTCCTCCTGGCACGTCTGCCTCAGCTCGCCGTCACACACAAAGCTCTCCACCAGATCCAGCCTATTCACACACACACACACACACCCGATTCTCATGGCGTGTCGTAATCCTGATCTATCCAATAGCTGATTTGTTGCATTTCTGGTGAAAGTAAAAAAACAGATTAAAAAAATTGGGACGCTGTGTAAGATATAAATACCGATGGAACCGAACATGCAATTGGAAAATAGCTCAAAAGGTTTCAACAAGTTAGAGCATTTTTTTCTCAAAATTGCTTTTTGAACATTATTTTTTTTTTTATCAGTTTTGAGTTTGATTCCAGCATCATGTTTCAAGTTTTCGACTCCATGCCATCACCTCGACTATTTTGGTCACCAAGGAGACCAACCGCCGTCACTTCTACGGTGGGATGTTTTCATTCTTTCTTACTAGAGAACTTCAGCTGCTTAACAGTCTCCTTTGTCATATTTTACATTTCATAATGCGCCAAAGACTCCGGTGGCCATTTTGCAGGTTACCCATGATGCCATATGCACTGATGCCACACCCATAACATCACGGGCTCTGAGTTTTTGAACTGTGCGCTGATGCCAAGCCGGATGGCTCCCCTCCTCTTTATACATCAGACCGCCCATCTTGAATGAGCTCGAGTCCAGAGAAGCCAGTTTCAGAAACCGGTTGATGCGTGGCTTCCTCTTTGCATAGCAGAGTTTACACTTGCATTCGTGGAAAAAAAAATTAAACACCAAAATGAAATTACAGTTGCCTTTTTTCTTTCTTTTTACCCAAGGTGGCATATAAACAGCAGGGTTACAGTAATGTACCGACAATTACACCACGATGCAGCGGCGAAACACAAACACCAAACCCTCCTCCCGCACTCCTGTGGATGTAATGCAAATGTTATTATTTGATAGTGGTTTATTTTTTTTGGACATAAAGATGAACGGATTTTTAATTACCCTAACCCTGCCATTTAGAGAATTTTCATAACATTTAATTCTACAATTATATATTTGTGTAAAAAAAAAAAAAAAAAAGCAGCTAAATTTACTAAAACTGCATTCTAGCAGATGGGGAGCAGTGGCTTTGGTTACCGCCTCCATTAATCCCTTGATATTAATTTCTGCCAACTGTTGTTTTGAACCGATTTACCAACTGTGAGAATCCTGAGCTCCGCGGTCACATCGGAAAACCCTAAAGCAATGGTATATTTAAACCTGGAACTTTTCCAGTGGGAAAAACCTGTGGGCCTCAACGCTTTCACACACCTTCGGGGGACGGTGAAGAAAACAAATGATCTTGGCTTTGCGCATTTCCCACACTTGTATTACCTCTCCTCTATTTTGGATTTGTCTACGAGAGGCTGTTTGATCCACTGGTTGACGAGCCGCTGTCCTTGAGGCGTGCGGCACTTGTTCAGCAGGCCGGCCAATGAATGAGCCCCGCTGGTGTCATCGGGCGAGCCCTGGAACACAGTGTTTCATAAGAGCTTAGCATGCAACAATGATCAAAAGCGTTTGATCACTATCTTTAGCGCTTGATGAAAAATTTCCAGAGCATGTGCATGCGGACAGCTTGGCACAGCTATTATGAGCTCAAACTACTGCGTCCAAAAAGTGATCTTTTGTGCATTTTTGGGGTCAGCCGACCTGCTCTTTTATTAACTAGAAGAGCGCTCTGTAAAGCTCAAGGCTTTTTTGAAATTTTTCCACAGACAAACGTACAGATCTCTGCCAAAACAGAATAGGTGACGCCTTCGCCGCGCTCCGCCCGAGCCAACTACCATGGAAACCAGTCTTGCATCACTTCACACTGTCCTGTTGACAGACGGACACTTCCAGTGTACAAAAAAACAAAAACAAACAGGAATCGCCTCCATGCCAGTTGAGTGAATTTGAATTCCTTTAGGTGTATAAAAATATAATCGCTTCATCCTGTTAAGACATTTAATTAAATGACCTGAGGTGATATTTGCACCCAATTGGAAGAGACGCCTTTTAAAAGTTCCATAAATATTCACAAAAATGGGACGAATGTCAAAGAACTGGACCGCCGACTTTTCAGATAAAAAAAAAAACATCAGTATGTCATATCATTTCCTTCTTTTAGGCAACTTATTAGGACTTTCCCATAATCTGTTTGCACCAATTCTTAAACACAACGGCCCTCATTTATCAACCAAACGTACGGCAGAAAAACGGGCGTACGGCCATTTCCACGCAAGCTTCGGTATTTATAAACATGGACGTGAGCTTAATCAGTAACATGATTGAAGTATCCTAGGTGAAATTGGCTTAAAGCATTCACTTAAACATTTTATTAAGGCTTCTTTAGGGTTCCGTTAATTTCTTTTGATGTGTTATTTACTGCCTCAAGCTTTCAGGCTTTGGATGAATAAAAGATACATTTGATTATGAGACAGGTTAAGTTAGTTACTGAGTATTTTATTCAAACCCAGCCGGAGTCCGTTCCTATGGCAACGCTGCTGACTGCCTACGTCATCCCCTTCCACACAGCGCTTTTATGAGCGCCTTAAATTCCCGTTTTCAGACCGTCGAAAAGCACATCTTTGTTTTGATCAACTTTAGATGCGAGGATGCCGATTTCCGTCTGCGAAATGTTTATTTCTTGCCAGCGTTTCGTCTCTCCACGTTTGACCTCAGTGAGCGAGGCCTCCTAACCAGGAATATTTAAGGGCGTAACCATGGGCATAACCTGTTAAATGACGATAGAATTCAGCCGCCGCATTTATCAAAGCCCGATCATTCGTACGCTGGAGTTGGACAGTTACAAAAGTTTCATAAATCACACGTAAGCGTCCTGACTGTGCGCTCAGATCTGCACCGGTTTTCTCGCAAGATTGATAAATGAGGGCCGATGTGTTTTGTGAGGTCCCGTGACCTTTGACCTAAATCCACTCAGACCATCCCTGAGGTCAAGTTGACATTTGTGCCAAATTAGAAAGGCTTTCCCGTCCAAACAGTCAGATATCAGGTTAACAAATGTGGGACAGACGGGCCAACAGTCAACCTGGAAATACAAACTGGAGTTTACCCCGACCCCTGCTTTTGCAAAATCCTGCTAACAATTACACAAACGCCCGCGAATACGTGGTGGAGGTGATAGGCCGAGCTCCTCCGGCAGGCGCGCTCACCTGGAAAAGGTTCAGCGCCTTCACAGCGGCGTTATCCAGCCTCATGTACTGGCCCAGGTCCAGCGTGGTCAGGCTGAAGGAGTTGAAGTTGGACTCGTCCGAGAGCAGCTCGAGGTAACGCACCACTGCAGCCAAGCACGACATGGCCACCTGCGGGTGAGGCCGCATGCACGTGCACTTCAAAACATGGCTTTTTAAACTTTTCCACTTTTAAAATACGACTTTAAAAAACAAAAAAAAAACAAAAACATTTGATTTCGAAAAAGTGTCCAAAGCAATGTCCTATTTTCCTGTGTAAATTAAAGGGTTAGTTCACCCAAAAATGAAAGCACGCCCCTTTTGTCCTCACCACTGTGCCGGGGGCCTAGAGTCGCTGCAGGCTTAATTTTTTTACGTTCAAAAATGGCAATAACACCATTCCTTCCCTCTCCTTTTTCCTCCTCTAGTTTTTCTCTGTACATTTCTATGTCGCGTCGAAGATGAGGCGGCGCCATTATCAAATGGGAAAAAGACACGCAAGGAAAGTGCCCGATAACAAAAGGCGAGCAGAGAAAAGCCGGTACCATGTGGTGGAAAAGCGCCATTATTCTAATGTGTGCTGTAATCCGGAAGCCGTTTGGGTTTTTACCTGCTTGTCCAGCTCGGGGAGTGTGTTGCTGGCCACAGTCTCTCCTCTTTTGGCCCTCAGCAGCCTGTTGAGATCCTGGACCATGTCCTTGCTAGTGAACTCTGCTCTTTTCCTGTCAGAGACCAGCATGCCGCCGCGCTGTACCACCTACACGCACACACACACATAATAATTGTAGTGTTCAACTGTAGGTCATTTTGGTCAATTAATATGTTGCACAGCGCTCGCTTCATCAAAGTAAGGAAACATCATGTAACTCTTCTTATTGGATGAACACCATTCTTCCACAGACTTGAGTCTATTTGAAGGTCACGTTGAATATGACAAAGTTTTTTTTTTCTTTAATTTTAACTTTCATCTACTATGCATGTCTTTATCGTTTAACCAGTTGTTTTCTCATTTAGTCGAATAATCATTTGGTTGATAATAAAAAAAATGCCGGAAAACATGTCGGCACAAGACGGCGTCTTAGAGGATAAACAAGGCTATATAAACTATTATGAAAGACAGCCTGAGGCAATCAAACGGCTGTTTTTTTTCCATCTGACAAAACAAAATTAACATGAGCAATTACGGCGTGTAAACTGATAGCGGATGTGTTTTTTTGGGGGGGGTTAAAAGGTCAAACAATCCTTCGAACTTTAATACGTGTAGATAAATAACTACTGGATGCCACGACGTGAGCACTGAGAAATGTTCACCCTTCAACAGAGGAATGTGAAAACAGAGAGGAGATACTTTGAATCTCTACTGAGCTGAGCTGAAGGTAAAAGAACAAAAAAAAAAAAAAAAAAAACTGACGCTGAGGAAAAACCAACCGCAACATATTAAGATGTATTCGAGCAAACTGGAGCAGTATCATGCTCCATTCACTTAACCAAAATATACAAAAGGACCAGCAGTGTAATAGTGTGTGTGTATTGGGACCAAACTGTCACGTTACGGGCGTCATGCTTTGCATCTGCATGCAGTCAGATGACGAATACGTCTGAATGGGAGGTTAGTCACACATGCCAGCGCACACACTCCAATCCAGGTTGTGTAAATTTGCCCTAAAAGCGGGTTTGCTAACCGCTATTAAACAACAACAAGGCGAGGAGCAAACCTGGCGAGTTCGGATGACACACGGGGAGCTGGAAGACGCGCCGGCTTCCCTTAAACCAGCTGTGTGGGAATATTTAGGGATCCCTGTGGAGGACAGCGGCGACGTGCCTTTCCACACACTGATGCTAACACATCAGATGATGCTGATGCGTTCCAATGCATCACCTAGATGTGCTGGTCATCGCAAAAGGTGCTCCGCGACTTTTGTCACCCTAATGCACGCGAGTGGGATGACCGAAATATTTAGGGACACCTTTCAGCATAACCCAATATAGTTCAACAGCACCACAAATGGGACACTACAGCCCCATTAACAGTCATTAGAGCAAATGCCGCGTGTCAGCACCTCTCCAAACAATTCCGATGAGAATTCAACAGAAAACTCGTTGTGAAGGGACAATTCATTGCAGGGTTGCTGCATTATATTCTACGGTAAACACGCAGTTGATTAAATGTTATGGCTGATTAATGGTTTTTGGTTTTTTTTTGCATGTTTTCACTGCAAGTAACGTATTGAAATCGACCTGTTCACAGTTACTCAACTGAGTTTCAAGATTCTGTTCACTAATTGTCTAATTAATAATAAAAAAAACAAAAAACAGACGTCTTGTTAGAGCTCGGAACATTTGGGAAAGCTCAGCCCAGAAATCTGCCTTTCATAGCTGAATAAAAACAAGATGTGCGACACCATGTGGAAGCTCACGACATGTAATCATGTTTCATTCAACTCCCGATATTGTTTTTCTTATTCTTGCGGCCATGTCAGCGGCTCAGCCTCCATTTTGTGAGGAAGGCTCCTTTTGAAATGTGATAAACTGCGTAAACTCCATCATATCTGTCCATCTATATATTCCTCCTCTTCCTCACCACTCCTGCAGCTCTGCGTCATATCTGTACATCGATTGTTCCACACTAATGCACCACAGTCTGTTTTGCGTCAATCTGTACTTCTATAACATGATAGATGCATGTGGCTGATTGTGACCTCTTGACCTTTTAAAATATGACTTATGTCAGTGTGTGTTGTTCACTGTCTACTGTTTAACACACTGCAGGCTGAACCAACCATCCCAGGGAGACGCGTTGGGGAAATATGGTTGCCTTTTTCCGTTGTACCGAACCGTGACCCCTGCAGACCTTTGACGTCGACCGTTACATCCCCCCAATTTATGCAGCAGGCTGGATTAAATCAACAAACCTCCCGGAGTTTGCTGCCATCGGCGTTGCCTTCACCCTGGGCCAGGAGGCACTCCTTGGGGCTGATTTGGACGAGCAGGGACTCCAGGTTGGAGAAGATCTCGTTGTCTGGGAACTCGCACACCCCCATCGTCCTCTGCGCGGCGTCGACGTAGCCCACCCCCACCGCGCGTTGTCCATCGGCTCCCGTCGCGAACCGCACGGCCACGACTCCCGCGCAGCCCTCAGCGCCGTTTCCACCCCCGAACAGAATCTCCTCAAACTGAGTCAGGTTTCCCGGCGAGGCCTGAATTCAGAGGGAGAAGTAGGGGAAAAAAAAAAAAAAAAAGAGGATGAGCGAAATATGTTCAGATCGAGCCAGTCTTGTCTGGACTGAAGAGGAAGTTGCGTTGAAAACTGTGTGCAACAGACCTGAAAATGTGTTCTCAGATATCTGCAACGGATTGAAGAATAATACTGGACCAGTCACACACTTGTGAATCTGTCGTTGTTCAAATATTATCATTAAAAAGGTATATGCAGGAGGAAAAAAAATTGCTTTGTCAAAAGTACTGATGAAACGGCAGCAAAAAGAATAACGGGGGAATTTAACAAGAGACATTTGAAGGAGTAGTTTGCCCCCAAAAAATGAAAATGCATTTATTATATACTCACCACTATTCCAGTTCCTCCATATTGCTCCTGTTGTGTCACAGGAGCACGATGGAGGCACGTCGTGCTTTTTTCTGTTTTATTAATTTTGAAGACGTGGTCGCCGTTTAATACAATTAGATTGGATTTTTGCCGTTTGCCACTGAAACTCCTAAAGCATTTTGTGGACTTTTCATCCACCCATCCCATACTAGTTTACGCTCAGAGGTGTTCCTAATATTTTGGGCACCCCACTCACACGCATCAGGGAAAGGACACCTTTCATTTCAGTACATTTCAGCATCATCACAAATTACAGTGCCAAGAATAACCTTTAAAAAATGTCAACACCTCTCTCAAACAGACTCATTGTAAATTCAAAATAAAACTCCACCTGAAGGGAGAATTTACTCCAGGGCTGTTGCATTATATTCTATGGCAAAACATGCGATAGTTATAAAGTTGTGGCTGATCAGTGGACAGTACGTTTGAAACATTAATAAGCCAATTGCTGAATCAATATGAACATTTGAGAACTGAGGGGAGCAACCTTTCCACACATCTTGCAGAAAAACGGCACTTTCGATGTTCTCATTTATGAATCTGCTTGTGCCATGACTGCTAAAGAAAAACAAAAAACAGAACTTAACCTTTAATTAAAAGCTCATATTGTTTTTTTATCACTTCAACCAAATCCCCCGGGACCTAGGTCAGGGCAACGCCATGACATGATCTATTAATCAAAGCAGCAGATGGAAAAACACACACAAACAACCTTCAATGTGTGTCAACATGGCAACCAAGTTCATGTAATGACCACAACTGTTCCAACCAGCAGTGGACAGTAACAAAGTAAATTTACTGTACTTGGGTACAGTTTTTGAGTATCTGTATTTTACGTGAGTATCATTTTTGGGGGATACTTTTACTTTCAGTCCACTACATTTGAAGAGCAAATATTGTACTTTTCACTCCACAACATTTCTACCGATGCTCTCGTCACTCGCTACTTTTGCGCTTATGTCAGCTGATGATATTTTTTTTTGTTTATGTGGTGCAGAATTCGATGAAAATAAAGCTACTGCTGATTCACGTGTGGTTTGTCCTGACCGTGGTGCCGTACCTGCTCCACGTCACGCCGTACGTCGCGCTCAAAACGAAAAACTTAACCCCCGGCGGCACGGCTGCGTGCGGATGAGAGAGAAATAAACAGACGGCGAAATGGAGGAAGAAGCTGCCAGGGAAACTCATGGAGAAACTCCCCCCGGGCACCCGTGGCTTTAACTCACTTCGTGTTTGAGATTTTTGGCACCGAGACGGGTTAATTTCGGTTCAAATGTTTGTCGTGCGCGCCGCGAACAATTACACCACGGCCCACAAAAACTGGCTTGATGTTTACGTTGCAGGTGAACGTCTTAAACGTAATTGTCTGTGCCTGTAGTGTCAAAGCTGCCATTTTTAAACGGTTGAAAAACAGGGACGTGTGTGTGTGTGTGTGTCTTCGTGAGGTGGTGCCATCTTTGATGAGGGCGCTTTCCGGCTCATTTATGGAAATGATGCATGATGTAAGTACCTACAATATGAATAAATTTCATTTGTTGATGACTGCAGTTGAGTGTGTGTTCTGGGGCTTCTTGCCTTAATTTGTTTTTGAGCTATAAACACGTCTGTAGCAGAATTACATCAGTGTATTGTATAATGGCAACAAAGCTACTTTCCTTTCCTGCATTTCCTGGGATTTTATACTGTTTTCTAAGCAAATGCTTTAGTACTTCCACATAAGTAATATTTTGGCCGAGCTACTTTTACTCGTACTGGAGTAATATTTGACAGGGACTGCGGTTAAAAGGACTATCTGTACTTTCACTCAAATGGTGACGTCGCGCACTCTGTCCGCCTCCGGTTCCGACACACAAAACGGGGCCACCTCATCCCACCACGGCACCTTGTACTCGAGCCGCCAGTCGTGCTCCTTGCTGCTCTTGCTGTGGTTCCTGTAGACCTCCACCCGGTACTGCCTCACCAGCAGCAGGTCCCTCGCGAAGGCCTCGAAGTTGAGCTTGCTGAGGACCACACTCTCCAGCCGGCGGCTCCCTGTTGACCAGACAACGCTCAAGTTAATGTCACAAAAAAAATAAAAAATAAAAAAGAGCTAGGTCTCCTTCTTAACTACGGGTGACAACAAAAATTCTGGTTTAGCTTTACTGAGAGTTTAGCTAGCGGCCACGCAGGCTAAAGGCACCTGAGCCCAGATGCTTGATGACCCCGTTCGTCTTGAAGACTTCCTTCGCCGCGAATGTGGCGTCCTTCCCGTGGACGGTGTAGTAGTCGCTGCGGTCGAATATCCTGAAGGTGGTGTCCGGTTTCTCCGGCATGGAGAAGAAGAAGTTGAGGAAGCCGTGCTCGGCCGCGCTGTCCATCGACAGGTTCTGCTTCGGCTGCACCGCCATGCTGGAAACTCGCGCCAATGTTGTGGGGGGAAACCGGAAGTTGCGTCGGCGCCGTTCCCGTGGTAACAGACCGGATCCCCGCCACACACTGTTTATAAGGTTTTTTTTAATATTTGATATTTGAGGTCTAACAGAGGCGGTAATTAAAAAAAAAATTAATCGCACATTTTTGTTATTTATTTATTTGTGATTCGTTTATTTTATTATTATAATTTTTTTTATTATTACTACATGTTAATTGTTGCACAGCAGCATAAACCGTGGAGGTTTATGGATGGGAAACTTTGGCATAAAAGTATATGTACTTACTAATTTCCATACGCTGCATTCCATGTTCAAAAACCAGACGTGCTACAGGCGAGGTGAATTGAGGCCTACTTAAAGAGACGCCGCCTCTTTTTTTTTCACAAAACAACAATGATAACGGCGTTGATTTCTCAAACTCCTCGTATAAATCGTAAGTTAAATCTGTATGAAACTTGGCACATAAGACCTACAGAGAGTGGTTAAAAAAAAAAAAGATCAACAGAATTTTCATGATGCGAAACACATGCTAGTTATAAGGAAGCAGCTTCCACCAGCTGGTAGCCAAAACAGGAAGTGTTGCACATGTGTTGGTCCTTATGGCCCCCCAAAAATTTGACATTGTACTTAACTACTGCTGCACTGAACCTAAGCGCAAAACGCTGAATCTGTTCATAGCTTGGAGGCAATAATTCCTATCAATACAAAAGTTGGCACAGTTTCCCCGCTGATGGAGAAAAATCTTAGCTTTCAGGAATAGAGTTATAAATTTGCAGGGCTGCTGCAGTTTAATTTTTGTTTACTGATGTTTGAATATGATCTGGGCACCACCATGTGACCCTGATCAAGAAGATTGTGTATATTACACGGCAGAAGGATTAGGGTCAAATTGTGGTTCCACATTCGCGGAGTTCCTCTGCAGAAATGTTCAGCTGAAGCGGGAGATTACAAATTCTCGGTAAAACATCTCTAAGCGTCCATAAACTACTGCCGGGCGAGAACATCAGCTCACCTAATCAAATAGCACGGTCTTGACCTACTCCGCATGGAAAATGTCATGAGTTTAACTTCTGCTGCGAACAAAACTGACTCAGCATGACGTCAAGCTCGTCATAGCAGGTAATGGAGGAAGGTGCGCCCACAACACACACGCAAACACACACGCACAGCGGGAGCCGTGACGTGGCATGTTTTAAAGTGATCTTTTTTGCTCGAGGAGCAGTATAGTCGTACGCACGCACACGCGCACTCTCATCCGATGTGTGCGGCTCTGGTGGCAACTCCTGGGTGGAAGAAGTTGAGAGGGGTAGTGATGACCAGGAAGTGATGGGTTAGTGATGATGCTTCCTGGTTCTTGAGAGGTCCCGGAGTGAGGAGCGTGGGTGGTGGGGGTGGGGGGATGCTGGAGATGTGATGGGTGATGGGAACGTCTCTCTCAAATTGGCAGCGCAGCACGTTCAGGGCTTTGTTCACCTCAGCAGAAGGGTGAGGTCTCTTGCAGCGGTCGCCGTCTTGCTGGCCTCTCCGCACTGATGCAGGGTCAGCTGAAAGCCGGTGTCGGCCCAGGTTTTTAGTCCAGGTTTATAGTCGCAACTTCAAGCGCAACCCAGTCCATTTCCTCACCGATTTAACCACACACTTAGCCAATTAGCTTGACCTGGGGTGGGGACGCCTATTGAAATGATTTGCAATCCAGGTAAGGAAAAAAAAAAAGCTTCTAAATTTGGGTGGCAGTATTTTTCAGTCACTGTGGTATCTGTACACCAACCTTTGGCATTGCAGGAGCTCCTGAGAGCTTGGACCCGGCTCATACCCGTCATGCAGTGTTCGGTTTGCTGAGTACTCTTGATCCCACAATGCCAAACTAAGAACACGAGGCGGAAGGTCAAAAGGCAAACAATATTTAATGTCTCTGAGGAAAAAGGGGGAAGTGAACACAAGACAATCTCTGGCGGGGGGGTGTTAGCAGCAGAACACCAGGGATGAGCTCAAAGTCCAACTTGAGTAAGGACACAAAAAGAGAGCAAAAACAAAAAACCCCAGGAATGACGGGGCAAAAACAGGTGAAGCGACCAAACGGACGAAAAATACAAAAACTTGGCGAGGCGAGAGTTTCAGGAGGAAGAGTGGCGCGTCCATAGTGCATCCTGGTGCCATGTGTTCCTCAGGTAAGCGACGCGCGCGCACACACACGCACACACACGCACACACACGCACATCAGGCCATCCACATGATGCCGAAGAAAGCGTGATTCGTCAGACCAGGCCACCTTCTTCAACTGCTCCGCGGTCCAGTCCTGACGCTCACGTGTCCCATTGTTTCTTCATGATTCACGGATGGATTACCTTTTTTATTTGCGCGTGTTCAGTTGCCACATTTCACGTCGAATTGATTACGCACTGTTAAGCGGAGTGTTGCTAACCGCCGGTTGTGTTACGGTAATTTGCATTGTTTTTTCGTACGTATTCTTTAGCTGTCATTTGTTCTTGTCCTGTGCTGTGATAAATAACGCTAGCAGTAACAGACACAATGGACGGCTGTCTTTCCAGTCATAATATGTTATGTACGTAATCTGGCCTATGTCACTGTAATTGCATAAACACCCGCTAAATAACATTATTTTCAATTTGCTGGTAGTTCCTGGTGACACGGCCATAATCGATGTGTCATTCATTTGTACTTCAATGAACCTTCCTGGGGAGTAAAGCCAGATTCCTGGAAATATTGTTTCTGTGTGTAGATTCTCAGTTATCCAGGCGACGGGGATCCCAAGAAATTTAAAATTCAAATTTAAACAAGGAATTAGATACCTGTATCAAACACCAGATTAAATACTTTTGCCAAAAGTCCAGTTGCCTTCCACCTAATCTCTTAGGTGCCTCCTCCACACTTTTTCCATGGACGTGCTATGTAGGAACATTTACGTTATTTCCCTCCGGTGCCACCATGAAGCCGACATTTGTTGTTTTTTTCGTCCAAAATATCTCAACAGCTGTTTAACGTGTTGGAATGAGAATCGTTACGGGTATTTAACTCCTGCCAGGATGACCTGTGGTCACTGTAATGACCTTGCACCACCTTCGGGTCTGAACTTTTGACTGGATAAAATGCTCATAATTGATAGGTTATGAGCAAGATATCTGTGACACGGGCGACATTCCCAGGCCAACTACCAGCGTGCTAGCATGCTAAACTGAGATGATTAACAAAGCAACTCCCGCCACAGTAGCAGCGCTGTCCTCGGTGGTGTCCCTCAAAGAGCTCAAAAACACAATCCCTGCCAAGCTGAAATCCGATGATTTAGCCGTGAAGATAATTATAATGTCCTGTGGTGAGATTATGAGAAATCCAGTTTTGAAATGCCAGTTGTCAAAGCAACCGATATCCAAGAAATACTCATTTATCCTTTTGGGTGAGTTTCTCTGAATAACCCGCAAACCTCACGATGGAGTTTTAGCATAACCCACTTTACAGCGCCAGAATGCCATCCGCTTTATTCTATTCTTTCATTCATGATGTTACACCCAAAAATCAAACAGCGATAATGAGCAGGCGCAGTGCCCGCGGCAAACTGGAAAAGTACTCAGGAACAGAACGCTGGTTGAAACAAAAAGAGAGCAGATCGATCGGGGGTTCCCAAACTTTTTCCTGGTAGGGCCACATAACTTTCTCCCGTCTGTGATTGGGAGGCCAGGGTCAGTTTGTAACAGAAAAAGTGTGACGATCGCCGGGGTGCCTAAACGTAAAGAAATAGTGTTTTCCAGAAAGCCACACATAACCAAATAACCCTTTCCGGGTTCTTCACAGAAAAAAAATAATCAGGAAATAAATAATAACACTATTAATGAAATAAATAATAACCAAATAAGCCTCTCCGGGTTCTTCACAGAAAAAAAGTCAGGAAATAAATGATAAAACAATTTATTCTAACCCATACCCCCTAAAAATGGGTGGTCCCATATTTTTGTCACCCACTGTATGTGAAAAAAAAAAAAAATCAAAATGCGTCTCTGGTATTGTTCAGGAGGGCCGGGGCAAATGTGGAGGTGGGTCGTATCCGGCCCGCGGGCCGTAGTTTGGGGTCCACTGAGGTAGATTTTTTTTTTTTTTTTTTTAAAGGAATAAATAAACAGAAAAAAAGGAGCGCAAAAAAACACATGGGAAGCAGTGGACCAATGGACACTGGGTACAAAGATGAGCTGGCAGCATGACAGAGGAAAACACACACAAAATACGCAAAAAAGGTGAAAGAGCTTTAATGGCCGAGCAAGGGGATCCGGAATGAGAAAAAAAAAATCTCATCAACGTAAAACAGGAAATAAGGAAGGACTGACATGGAAAAAAAAAGAAAAAAAAACAAAAAACGACCCGGACATGGCAACCAGAAAAAGTGTCCGGCCGGAACTCTCTTCCCTTTCTTTTCTTTTCCTCTCTTCGATCGAGAGCTCATCCGCGCGCGTTTACTTCACCATTTAAAAAAAACCTTTAACTTTTACGCTCCGTTTAGAGAAATCGCGGCCGGTGATGCTCATGACACCGCTGGATCCTCTCCGGACTAAACTTCACATCCCGGAGGAACGGGACCGCCTCTCTGTATATCTGGACACCTCGCCCCAAAAAAAACACCAAAAACTGCCAAGGATTATAATCCTCACAAATAGAGGATTTACTGCAGATTTATTCCAGTCATCAAGCCCTGATTAATTCTGGCAATCCCCACAATATACACCGATCGGCCATGATATTATGACCACTGACACGTGAAGGGAACAACAACTGGTTTTCATGGCACCTGTCAGTGGTTGGGATTTATTTGGCATAATGTGTCCTCAAAGTTGATGAGCTAGGAGCAGGAAAAATTTGGCGAGCATAAGAATTTAAGTAACTTTGACGGAGGGGGGCCAAATTCTCTCTAGACGGCCGGGTCAGAACATCTCCAGAACTGCAGCTCTTGTGGGGTGTTCCCACAAGAGGCCAGGACCCGTCAAAAGTTAGCCTGAGGAAGGAAAACTGGTGAGGCCGACCCGTGTAGTCGGAATTCAGCGGACAAGCTACTGTTGCCCATGCGGACCCCCCGTCCACCGCTGAAGGCGCCAACAATGGACACGTTAGCATCGGAACTGGACCACGGCGCAGTGGAACCTTGGGTCCTGCCGTTCATGTGGGTGTTCCTACCTAAGCGTTGCTGCAGACCATGTCCACCCTTCCATCCTTTCATGGAAACGGCATTCCCATCTGGTTCAAGGTGTTGACTCGGCCTCCAAGTTCTCCAGATCCATTTGGGATGCGTTGGACAAACAAGCCCGATCTACGGAGGCGCCACCTCGCAACTTCTAGGACTTAAAAGGATCTGCCGCTGACATCTCGGTGCCACATACCACGGCAACACCTTCAGGAGGTCTAGTGGAGTCCAGGCCTCGACGGCAGGTGGTCATAATGTTATGGCTGTTTGGTGTACAAACATGCAGACCTAAGCTCCCCCTGTGCCCAGAGGAGATGGTTCAGCTTGGTCAGTACTTGCTCTCCCTTCCCAGCCAAAAGCCATTGCCATTGCAACACCCCCCCCCCCCCCGAGCAGAATTCATGACTCAAAAACACAACAGAATTTTTCCTGCACACCATCACGAGACAAGGAATGATGCAAAAATGCCCCATTTGGGCTTTTTTATGAAGGTTTTGCACCACATGAGCTCTCGTCTGCCACGCTGTCGGCCATGCTGCGTTCCATATTTCATCGCTGAACAAGTGATTCTAACAGGACGGTCAGCTCGGGCAAACATCTACCTCCCTACTTTAAGATGTAAAATATTCCTGTAACCCCCCCCCCTTTTTATGTATTTTTCCTTTTGATTTTTCATTCAGATCTTATTGTTTTGCTAAATATTACACCACAATTTTCGGGCATCCGCCCAAGTTGCATCACTACTGATGTCATTCACTCTTTCCCTTATTAAAACCGAGCTGTGACTGTCGCCAAACAAAATCATTAACAAATTTTATCCTTCTAATCACTAATTTCAGCCCCAAAAAATAAATATTTAATGGAATGTTGTCAAATAGACATTTCCTTAAAGGGCTTTACACTTGATTTTAACTCATGTCGTCCCTCAGTGACGCTTGCTAGGCACCCTGGTTGGGTCATGTGACAATAATGTGTGAATGCGGGTTCTCGGGGACGCCATTTCCAAAATGGCGGCGGATCCAGTCAGCAAATGTGACAGGAGAGACTCACCTCATGAAATTTAAGTTGGATTTTTGTCACTAAAGTTAATGTTTTTAACCCCATTGAGAGTTCTAATGCTTTAATAGCAGCACCTAAATTAACAAGCAGCCTGTCCTGATCGCATTTCCTGAACAAATTGTTATGAGACGAGTAAGGAAAATGTCCGGATGACGCGTAAAAGTATTTAAAATAGTCACGGAAAATCCAGTGTGACATATTTGTGACAATGAGAAAACTGGTTTAGCAGCGGCTCAGTTGCCTGTTGTGTACCCTGCATACGAGGAGACGACGAGGAGAAATGGGATCTTATGGTTTAAAAAAAAATGTGTTGTCAGTTTTATGACCGTTTTACGGCATGGAGGAATAATGGCACAGGTCATCGATTTGTCCTGAGTCCAAACAACTTTGTCACGTTTTGTTCATTTTTAGTTGTTTTATCTATCGAAAAATGTTTGGTTTTATTCATAGAACTTCAGCAGCTGTTTTTTTTTGTTGATGATGATGATGACAAATCCAATTATCATCTTGACTAAATCTTATTTTCATAATTCCAAACTCTTGAGTAAAAATTGTTTTTTTTTCTAAAACCTTGCAAAAGAATTAAACAATACATTTTATTTATTTCTTAACAATACATCCACTATTATTTTTAGCCCTCTTGTGCATTTTTCCTTATTATTTTACCATTTACATTTTTAAAAAAATATATATTAGACCCCTGGCCTGATATGACTTGTCTTAGCATATTGTGGGTGGTGTTCTCCTACACGCGCAAAAAAAAAAGTTCCAGTAGCTAATACAGTTATAATAAAAATAATATTTATTCGTCATAAACCGTGCAAACAACTTATCTAGTGCAGTATTTATTCTTTTGTGCGTGCATGCAAACGATGAATCCTATGCGCAGCTGCAGGTTTGAGTAGTCGCGTGATAGTCCCCCCCCCCCAAAAAAAATAAATAAAAAAAAATATGAGTGAAAATGAGTGAATGAGCCCTGCAGGCGCCCGATTACGGCGCAAAAAAGAAAAAAAGAAAAAGTGCCAAATCGTCGCTAACGAGCGGAGCCGGATGATGGTCAAGTGTGCGTCAGGTGACGAGAGGCGCAGGGAGATCCAGCAGGGGGAGGGGGGGAGGGAGGGAGGGAGCGGGTCCCCTCCGATGACGTTTACGCGAACCTAAAAGGTTTTGACGTAGGCGGCACCCTGACAAATCACATCAGGCTCGGCCGTGCGCGCATGTGACCGGAGCGCGAACGCTTTAAATGCGCGCGGAGCGGCAGCGAGCGCAGCCATCCCCGCCTGTCCACGCAGCCGCCCTCGCGTCTCGCAGCAGCCCCCGCGCAGCAACAACAGCAGCCACTACTACTCCTACTACTCCTACAACCTAAATACAGAAGGAAAACAAAAAAAACCCGCAGCATGAACAGCCACTGCAACGGAACCGTCAACGACGCCGCGGAGGAGTTCCACCGCAGCAACGGCTTCGGCGAGCTCATCATCGACGCCAAGAAGGCGGCCGCCCACCGCAGCCACGAGAAGTCCCGCAAGGAGTCGGAGGACAAGTCCCGCCTGCCGGCGCTGGAGGCCGCCTACACCAGCATCCTGCGGGAGCTCGGCGAGGACGCGGACCGGCAGGGTCTGCTGCGCACGCCGCTGCGCGCCGCCAAGGCCATGCAGTTCCTCACCAAGGGCTACCACGAGACCGTCTACGGTGAGTCGGCGGGCTCATTTGGAGCCTCTTTCGGACCCCCCCACCCCACCCACCCCCCCGGGACTCCACCTTACGCGTCAGGTGGGAGGTGGGGTTGCGCGTAATAACGGAGGAATGCTGCGACTTTTCGGAGGCGCGCACAGAAGTGCCGTTGCAATCTTGTTTGAATGAGAGCTGCCAAATGTAGTTTGCAGCTTTATTTGCATTAATTATCAGTTATTAACGTCACCCCTGCATGTGTGGTGAAGGGGATATTAAAAATTGCACAAAAGCATGTGGTCAAACTGCCATATTGTACATGATAATAGCCTTTGGACATTGGGAGCTGGGAGCTGTCAGATCAAACTAGTGGGGCAGTATGGCTTCTCGTGTGTTTGCTGCGACCGACCTGACATACAGTGAACCTTTTGACTTCAAAAGTGTGTGTGTGTGTGTGTGTGTGTTTTCACCCCCCCCCCCTCACCCCATCCCCAGACATCCTGAACGACGCCATATTTGACGAGGACCACGACGAGATGGTGATCGTGAAGGACATAGACATGTTTTCGCTGTGCGAACATCACCTGGTGCCCTTTTTTGGCAAGGTGAGCGAGCGTGTGTGTGTGTGTGTGTGTGTGTGTGTGTGTGTGTGAGAGGTAGGTTAGGAAGCATGTGCGTGTGTGCGCCTCGCAAGCATTTGTGACCTTCCCCGGTGATGTTTGCCAGCTCTTTCGCTCAGACCGAGTGACCTCTCGTCTCTTTCCAGGTTCACATTGGGTATATTCCCAACAAAAAAGTGGTGGGGCTGAGCAAGCTGGCACGGTAATGACACACACACACACACACACACACACACACACACACACACACACACTCACACACACAGACACGCTGCACTCCCCTGCCATGCGGCTGCATGTTTCTGCTGTTAGTGCCGGGCGGCTGCGTTCTTCTGTTATCTCAGTGCATTGACCTGGAGGCTTACAGTCTGAGCCCGCCGGCCCACCATCTCTTCCCCCTCATCAAGCACACTCGCGGGCCCAAGTCTGAACCCTATCCGCTCCCGAAGCCATGAGAAAATCCCCCTCGGAACTGTGGGAATCGCTGGGTTATCATCACAGCCTCCCCGTCTGTCTCCTTCACCCCCCTGCCTTTCCTGAAATGTCGCACCATCCCTGAACACACACACGGGGGGGGGCACAAAAAAAAAAAAAGCGGAGTCACCGAGTTGTTCGGCACAACCTGCTGTAATCCCTGCAAGGGTTTCTGGGAATCCCTCGGGGTGAATCATTCACAGAGGAAGGGTCCCAAGGCTGGGTGGCCAGAGTTGAAACTCTGGGCTTTGGATACGGACGCGGCGACGCGGCAGTGTTTATCGAGAGATTAATCATTATTACCGCTCATCAGCAATTCACCTTTTTCCGTGCTCTGTCCCCCCCCCCCTCCCCCCTTTGACCCCCTGCAGGATCGTGGAGATCTTCAGTCGCAGGCTTCAAGGTGAGCCGAGTCCCGCGCAGAATCGCCAGAATCGCGCGCGTCGTCGCGTTTTTAACGTCTGTGCCGTTCTGCTTGTTTGTTTGTTTGTTCCCCCTCTTCAGTTCAAGAGCGCCTAACCAAGCAGATAGCCATGGGAATTTCAGAGGCCCTGCAGCCAAAAGGTGTAGCTGTGGTAATTGAGGCGGCGTAAGTACACACACACACACGCGTACACACACACACACACAGCTCCCTTCGACATTATGTGAACGGCGTAGAGCTGCCCGGATAACGAGCTTCCCAGAGCGGGAAAGTTCGCCTCACACGTGCGCTTTAGGTGGGAGTGTTAACCCGCCAAGCAGCTGAGCCGAATGTGTGTGTGTGCGTGTGTGTGTGTGTCCGCAGGCACATGTGCATGGTGATGCGAGGCGTGCAGAAGATGAACAGCCGCACGGTGACCAGCACCATGCTAGGAGTTTACCTCGAGGACCCCAAAACCAGAAAGGAGTTCCTGACCCTCACGCAGCACGCCTGAGGGGCCCGAGGCGCCGCACGCTCGTTCCTCAGACGCAACGCTCGGGAGCTGACGGCGGACTTTTAATATAGAGTTGAAAGAAAAGAAGAAGAAGAAGAAAAAAAAAAAAGTCTTGAGATTTCGGTCCTGCGGCTGAGATTTCGTCGCTTGAAATCGCCTCAGACGCGACAGGAAGCCGACCAGTGCCTTTTGCAGACCTGCACACAGTTTGACAGGGTTCATATTCCAGGGTTAATATTATATTCCAGGGTTAATATTCCAGGTGCAATGTTGTAAAGACACAACATCTTCCTTTACTTCCTCTCTCCCTGGCGAGAAACACTTTTGCAGAGTTGTACTGTTACCCCACCCCCACCCTCTCTCTTTATTATGGTACTTACTGTTAACTGATTGTAAAAAAAACAAACAAAAAAAACAGATTAACAAACCGTCATTTATGAACGCATGTGTTTAGAAAGTCTTTATAATGTACAAATCATTATTTGTGTAATCCAAACAATAATATATACTGACTGTGTTTTTTTTTTTTTTGGGTTGATCGGTGACCTCTGTACCATGTATTTGAATAGTCCTTGCCTTAATAAAATAAGACAAACATTACGAAAGCCAACGTGTCTGTCAACACGCAAATCCGAGTATGAAAGTAAGCCTGGTGTTTAGTTGGGTTCACTGAGGGTCCCCCGTTGGCTACGGCCCCGGCAACAGCTGATCTGCCTGGGGTGCGCGTAAAAGGCAAAAGACGGCACACTTGGGAGGTTTTGGGATTTCATAAACCAGAGCTTTCGCCGATTACGGAGTCAAACCCCTACTTTTGTTATTATAGATCACTTACTTCGTTAGGTAATCTCGGTATCTCCCAATCTTGGTCCTCAGGGTGCGGAGTACATGTGGATGCGTGCGTCGGTAGGGGCCGGGGGGGGGGGGGGGCGACCTAGAAAACCGATGTTAGCTGGAGATTGATTTTTTTTTTTTT
>CAAKHG010014181.1:0-26267 GCA_901007715.1 Dactylopterus volitans
GGGGGGGGGGGGGGGGGGGGGGGGGGGGGGTGGGGGGGGGGGGGGGGTCAAAGGGGGTTTCGGGCCTTGTTGAGGAGGCCTATTGCAGATGGGAAAAAAAGTGTAGGAGTGTGTGTTGGGCTTGTGACTTCACCCGGACTGGAAGTAACAGTCTCTGGGGTGGTGTCACACACAGATGGGGAACCTTCTCCAGTACTCTCAGCTGGAGCGGGAAGGGTGTGTTGGACAGGTTGCAAAGACAGATCCGCCTGTAGATGGCAGTGGTTCCGTCTCAGCACCGCTCTTTGCGATTGTGTTGATGAAGTACAACCTCAAATTGACATATTCCTTCGAAACGACTGCTGGCATCTCTCGGACCTTTTCCTGGTCCAATTTCATGAAAACCGCATCTCCTGGTCGAAATGGTGGAAGAGATCTGGCTCTGTGACGGCAGTTATAATAGAGAGCTTGTTTTGCCTTTTCACCAGCATCTTTTTCTCTAACAGTCCTCCTGTTAGGCCATTTGGGTTGAAGATTCTTCAGTGTGCGGAGTGTTGTTCTAATTTTTCTCCCCATTAAGAGTTCTGCTGGACCGACTCATGTAGTGGCACAGTGAGTTGATCTGTAGCACATCAGGGCTATTCGGGCATCTTCTTGACCAAGGATTCTCTTCGCAGTCTGTATTGCTCTCTCTGCATGACCATTTCCTTGAGGATGGTGAGGACTAGATGTGATATGACTGAAATCAAGCTGCCAGTTCTTGGAATTCTGCACAGGAGAATTGAGGGCCATCGTTGCTCGCCACTTCATCCAGGATCCCAAACCTTGCAAAGGTTGCTTTTGAGTCTCTAAATGACCTGAGTGCTGGTAGTGGATGGTAAGTGTAGCACCTCGAGGAACCATGAGTAATAGTCAGACATGACAAAGTAGTTGTTTTTTTTGTTTGTTTGTTTTTTAAACACCTGTTTATTGCACAATTCTGTTAGTTTACAAGCAATGAACAACACAGAACAAGAAGGCACAAGGGATGAACAAGATGTAGCTTACTTGGGGTGATGTACTGTCTGCTTATCCACTTGTATTGCAATAATTTTGCGTTTGTATTCACCGTTTGCGTTTGAGCTACATAACAAACTCTGGACCATTCTTAAGGTAGTTGTTTTTGTTGTGTTTACAGAGGTTGAGGCTTATATTTTTCCAAGGATGATCAGGCAGGGGCGTAGAGATAAGTGGCGCCTTTTGTTGGGCCCGCTTTTGTTCTTGGCAAGTGTGACACGACATCACTGTTTTTGATATCTACAGAAAGTCTAGGCCACCAAAGTGATGATTTGGCCCTCTCTCTACACTGAGTCAGCCCCTGATGTCCATCATGTTTTTCTCTGATTGCTCATTTTTCACCTTTATGTATGCTCGGATGTTCAGTGGCACATTTTCATTATATTCTAGACATCCACTTCTAATGAGTTTGATGGTAGACTGCAGGTCACTGTCGGCTGCAGTGGCCAATCTGATGCTCTCCATTCAGCTAGGGGATGCTGGGATGCCCTGTATTACAGTGGCTACATTGCATTCCACCTCTCTATGTGTGTCAGTCCTTCCCGTTGTATAGCTTTGGGACAAGGTGTCAGCAACGAAGAGGGCTTTTCCAGGCACATATTCAGCTGCTGGTTTGTACCTCATGAGTCGCGTTAAAAGACACTGACATCTCAAGGGAACGTTGCGAGAATCCTGTTGCTTATAAGCGGCACTAACAGTTTATGATCCGTCTCAAACCTGTACTCACCCAAGCTGCAAAGGTACTTATCAAACTTTTCAAAAGCGCACATGCCAACCAGACACTCCTTTTCTGTCTGGGCATAGCCGCCCTCATTTATCAAATGAACATACGGCAGAGAAACATGCGTACGACCATTTCCACACAAGCGTCGGTATTTTTCAATTTGGACGTGAGCGGAAGCTACTATCAGATCTCATGTCAAGTCAGAGCTCATGTACGCAAAATCTGAGTGTGAATTTGCAGTGTAGCACAGCAAAATCTGGCGAGTCTGAAAATAATTATTAAACAAACCTCAGTCGTCATCAAAGCATAAGCAGCCACATATTCAAAACGGATTAAAACGGATTCTTAAAATGAATAAAACAAACAAACAAAAAAATTATTAAATATTTCCTGATTTTTTTTTTTTAAATAAAAAAAATATGATCGGTTGGCAAACCCTGCTACCGAGCAGGAGTGCAGGTTCAACGGTGCGCACACGCACTTACACGGGTCACAGTGGAGCGCTGCTTCAGGTTGCTCAAGGGCAGGTGGTTCTGTCTGTGACCAGCAGGGGGAGCACTACTGTAAACCCGAGAGAAAGAGTGCAATATTATTTTGGCCTGTTCAGTTTTGCACATCACATGGGGCGATAGATGCGTCTTTGGATGTGCCGGCACAGCCAGAGGAGCCGATGCCCAGGGAACCGTAGCCAGCACAGCCTCCACTGGGGGCTACGCGCAGCAGACAGGAGCTCATTCATCGCTTTTAAAATGTAAACTATATCTTAAACTTTTGCAAATGTGCTGCATTATTTAATCAGTAATGTGATTCATGTATCCTAAGTGAAATTGGCTAAAAGCATTCTAAACACAGACAATGGACAACATTTAGTCATTTAAACATTTTATTAAGGCTTCTGTTAGGATTCTGTTAATTTCTATTAGTGTGTTCTTTATTGCCTCAAGCTTTTAGGCTGTTGATGAATAAAATATACATTTAAATCATCAATAGACATAGATTAAGTTAGTTATTGAGAATTTTATCAGACCCAGCTGGAATCTAGTCCTATGGCAACGCTGTTGACTGCCTCCGTCATCCTCTTTCACACAGCGTTTTTATGAGCTCCTTAAATTCACATTTTCATATATTTGTTTTGATCAACTTCAGATGCCAGGATGCGGATTTCCATCCAGGAAAAGTTTACTTTCCTGCCAGTGTTTCTTCTCTCCATGTTTGACCTCAGTGGGCGGGGCCTCCTAACCAGGAATATTTATGCGCATAACCATGGGCGTAACTTGTTAATGATGATCGCATTCAGCTGCTGCATTTATCAAGACCCGATCATTCATGCGCTGGAATTGGTCAGATATGAAAGTTTGGTAAATCAGACTTGAGTCCTGTTGTAAGACCGTTTCTGCGCTCAGATCTAAACCTCCTAAATTAGGGCCAGCTTGTTTCGGCCTCTGAGAGACGCTTGGAGCATTATGCTACCTTCTCACAACCACAGGCCAGCTTCTCACAACCAAGTTACTACAATGACAACTTGCGACTTTCACACCAAATACAAACCACACGTTTTCTAGAGGCAAACTGATCAAGAGGACTCACAGCCGCCGCTGTCAATTGATGGAGAGGCTGTATGCCAGATGCCAGTGATCAGCTGGCTTTTGATTGGTGGCTGCTTCGCAGCAGAATGAATGCTGGCTCCTTGCAAACAACAGTGAGGACTCGGCTCAAGTGGAACAGCCTGGAGGCCCAGCAGGGAGGTCCAGCCCTAAATAAACCCAGATGATCGTCTCCCACCTGACACCCCCCCCCACACACACACACACACATACAAACCTACAGGATTGTCACAAAGACTATGAATTGTGTTTTAATGGTTTTCACACCAGTACCAGCACTTCCTTGTATAGCCCAAAAACCTGTTTTGGTGGGTGTCGGATTTTTGTGGTGGCTGATGAGAAGTTTGACACCATCAAAGGTCTTCCTACAGCAACTTGGCCCAGACAGTGCTGACACCAACAACATCAGTAGAACAGAGTCGAAATCAGTAGAACAGAGTTGACATCAGTAGAACAGAGTAGAACCCCCCCAGAAAATCACCTTTTTGATTATAGAAGACATCCAAAGTCTAAAAAAGCATCGTCATTAACATCAAAGGAACACACAAACATGGAATGTGTGTGTGTGTGTGTGTGTGTGTGTGTGTGTGTGTGTGTGTGTGTGTGTGTGTGTGTGTTTGTGTTCAGGTTAAGCGGTCGTTCGGACTCTGCAGTCTTCAGCTGACCTACTTTGATGAGGAGAACGAAGAGGTGAGAGAATCTGTTAGTTCTCTTTGATTTTTTTCAGTTTTATTTTTTGTTTACCATTTTCTACTTACATGCATTTACTTGCAAACTGGTGACATGTTTAGTTTTGGTCATTCAGCTCTACTGAATGTGTCAGTTGTGCCAGAGCTTCCTGGTGCTTTGAATCAGCATGGCTTTATTGGCCAGGAGGGGGTGACTCCTCCGGTCAGTTCGCATAGACATCACATGTCTCAAGTTGGCAAACTTGAACTTTCAAAAATGGTAGTCTAGAGTCCAGCACTGAAATGTTGGATACTACTTCCCACAGTGCAAATCAGCCACATCTTTTCTGAATCCTTGCAGGGTAAATAACCAAGGTTATCCGGATGACCTAGTACCATTTATTACCAAACCAATGACAGTATGGCAGGCTAACATTGAAACTTCCCTTTTCTCCCACAGGTGTCAATCAACAGCCAAGGTAAGAATGCTTCAACACTGCTAATCTCAGTGATGGCTGCAATGAATGCACATGCGGGTTATGTTAAAAATGAATGTTTCTGTTTCTTTTCCAGTGGAGTACGAGGAGGCGCTGAAGGTAAGTTGATGCACTGTTGCATGGGAAAGAACATTTGAGTGCAGCTCACTAAAATCAGTGAAAATGTCAGTTTTGAGATAAAAGTCCATCTGACATTTTTAGCCTTTAATGAGGAGTCCTGACAAAGTGTTTGCTTCAGGGTTGGGTTCCATAGTTGGGTTCAGTTGTGGGGATTCTCTGGTTGTATCAGCTTGTTTGAGATTGTGAGCCATCTGATCATGTGATGCAAGTGCAAACATGAGCCAGTGTGTTTGATTCACTCAAGCAGCTGGGGATGGAATCTTAGACATAACTGAGCAGGTTCAGTCATGTAAACGTGGTTCACATCTCAGTTTTGGGTCTGAACATATCCAGTGAAGCATCCATTTTGGTGTCCTGCAAGATGCCCAGCAAGCAAGGTGTCCAGTTAGGCCTCAGCAAGGCATCTGGCAAGTGACGCATTTAATGATGTGTCCAACCAGCAAGATGGCCAGGGAGGCATCTCACAAGGAAGGCATCCAGGGAGTAATGCGCAGAGTGCAGCGTCCAGTGTGGTGTCCAACCAGCCAGGTGCCCAATGGGGTGTCAGTATCAGTGTCCAGCCAGCGAGGCAGAGCAGAGCTTCTACTTTGAGGTCTTTCTTGATGTCTGAGCTCCTTAGGTTGTCTTCAGTGACGTTTCAGAAGCCATGAGTTCCTCCAGAATTTTTTTTACCTGCAGATGGCATCAACCAACAAACTTCCATTGCCAATCTTGAGTATTAATGGCATTCCTGACATTTTTATTTGAACAAAGATCAGGGGTATTTACGACTTAATTGAAGTCAGTCGTAATTGAAGCAATGTGTCATTGAGCACACTGAATTTTCCTTCCTAGTGAGACAGTTCCTTCAACTTGTTCCTTGGAGTTGACCAATAGGATGACAAAGTGCTCTCTTATTTGCATACCAGTGTGATCATGCTAATGAGGAAGAGGAATGCTGCTTCCAGGTAGACCGATGAAACTGACGGCATCAGCTGTGACCTTTTGGAGGCGCATGACAGTATGAAGACCAATATTATTTTCACTCTGTCAGATTCAACAAGAATTACATCTCTTTGTCTTTTTAGAACACAGTACTACCATCATCACACTTTAACCTTCATTTTCCGATTGACCTATGAATTTGTTATCTTGTGATCAATGATTGGTTGGTGTTGGAAAACCATTATAAGGTGGAATATGAGCTGTGTGATGACAATAAGATAATAATGTTAGCTTAGATGTCTTTGTTTCTTAAGACTTTATGATTTTATGTTCTGTGCTCAGATGTGCCTTGAGGCTGAAGCATGTATACAAACCCAAACTCTTTGCGTATAGATGATAAAGAAAAAATATTTAGGAAGCAAGACTGTTTTATACTGCAATCTCTGTAATGTGACAGCTTTGCCTTCCCGTAACTGCTAAATCTGAATTCTGGATCTGATTCTCTTACTGGAGTCATCCCTCCATAGTTGACAACTCAAATAATTATTCTGGGAATTCCTTTCTCACAATTGATCCTTCATGCCAGATTGGTTATCACCACAGTATGGAGCTTGCACAATTGGACACTATCAAGACACTATCTATCAAGACACTCACTATCAAGACAAACCAGCGGAGAAGAGTCAACCTCCTGTATCTGTTGCCGATGATGGAGTTGAACCCCCTTCTCTTAGGCTATTCCTGAGAAGGCGGAGGCCAGGAAGCACAGACATGACTGAATTGAGCTTCAGAGTATCAATTGGCAGATCAAGTGTATCTTCCTGGCCAATGTTTCAGTCATCACAAGGGATAGACCTAAGCCACTGTCTGTTCAGTGCCCAAACAGCTGCACTAGGGTTAAATTTAAGCAGATGAAGCTGGCAGAACTTAAATAGATAATAGAAGACGAAACGTCAGCTGACCAAGCGTGCAAAACGCTTTGCTGCCAATGACAGGGAAGTTCAACGACGTGAGGAAGAAACCCGCCAGCAGGAAGAAGAGGCTGCAAGATGGTGTCGGCACCAGCCGGAAGAAGAAGAAGCCTGCCAGCAGGAACAAGAACCCCACCATCAGGAAGGAGAGGCCTGCCGCCTGGAAGAAGCAGCCCTTGAGGCCAGTGAGGAGACTACAAAGAAGCTGGATTGGCAATGTAGGCGCCAGAAGGCAAGGACTCAATTAGCCAAGGTCAGTCTAATTACCTCCATGTTAGAGGATATCTGATTCATAGTCAGATATAATCAGATTATAGATCAGATTATATCTGACTATGAATCATATTTGGGGAGTCATCAACAATTGCCTCGGCCTGTTAAAACCCCGCACCAGTGCCAGGAAGTGGCTCAAGACTCAAGAGCTCTCCTGTACCTAGCACCTCAAGATGTGTTCCCCATCAGAATGGGTGATCCTAAAGGTCTCCCATCATTTGCCCTTAATCCGCAATACTTCGAATGGATTCTACAGACTGTGGAGGGAGAAAATGGATGCGATTTAATGTGCCAGACCAACGTTGATCACTTTTCACATACTTCCTCTGGTCTCTCAGGATTAATTCATGGAAGACATTTATCTCTTTGGATCATTGTTTCCAATTCAGTTCATACTTACTCCTTAACCCAGGTAGCAGATTGGTTTACTTCTAGGACATCGGGTAAATGGGTTGCCATTCAATCCACTGCCGCATGTAGGCGTGACCCAGTTGATCAGTCAAGGATCAATACTAATCAAAACAAAAGGGGAAGACTACAATAGTTTTATTCAGTACTGTCCAGTACAGAGCCCAAGGCAAGGATGATCCTAGCATTGGACATTGCAAGCCTTCCCCCAAGCTCAGATGACCTGTGATACAGAAAATCACACTTTCAATTCCTCTACAAAATTCAATAAGCTCTCCACAAGAATCTGTGATAGTCGGTGATGTTGGAAGTGTGGCAGGACCCACCAAATGCCCCTGCAAGCTTGTAAGAAAAACCACCCAACAGTCCTCCACGAACCAGCTCATGAGTTTAGTTATGTGAATGCCAATGAGATAGCAGTCACATATTGTTGTCCCGTCAGGCCCTTTTTTTTCTTCCGTACGTATTTTGGCTCTGTGTTGCTCAAGAACCGCACGTCACACAGAAACAGGCCCCCCATCAAAACGTGTGTCTAAATGAGGACTTGATTGGAAACAAACCGGTGTTCACCGGTGGGCCATTGTTTTCGAAACATTAAGGAAAAAACGGAAAAAATCTCCCATAAGAATGAATGGGAAAGGGGAAAAAAACGGGAAAAACGCACCACCACTTTGAAATGTATGTAGTCCAGCAAACTTTGTTGGAAAAAGTCTGTTCCAGCTCTAAAGCATCGACGAGAAGTGCGGCCATAAACGATCCTCGTGTTTTAGGTAAATACCTCATCGTTTTTGAAAGATGACGACTGGCAGAGTGCGGAGCAAACATGAGATTCCCTCAGAATTCTCTGAACAAACCGCCACCACGGCCACAATTTTGACATCATGTGGGCCAATTTCCGTAAAAACATAGGAAAATTTTTGCAGATTCATAAAATGTAACCACCAAATCCCTCCGACTTACGGATTTCATTCCACACCCCTACGATCGTTGGGAGGCGCATTGAAATCCCCGTCAGAGCCCCATGTTAAAATCTGCAGCAGGTTGTTGTGAATCCCAGAACTGAGCAATTTTCTAACTCGCTGCCATTTCCACATTTCTTGCCCAACACAGAAAAAAATACATCACCGCCATTGACCGACTCTCCCTGTTCTCAGTGTGTGGTTCTTTGAGTTACAAGTGCCACGGTCTTCGTACAGGAAGCGGAAGTTCGGGGGGTGCGCAGAGGAGATTTTCTCATTCGGTTACATGTAAAATTGCCCGTGGTAAAGGATTTTTGAACAAGTTGTTGCTATGGCCACAGTTTTGAAGTATCATGCGCTGTTTTCAGTTAGAACGTAGGAGATTTTGTGTCGATTCGGAAAATGTGACCCTCTAAACCGAGCGACCTATGGATTTCGTTCCAGGACCCTCAGAGTGCCGAGTGGTGCATCTGAATGCTCTGTGTTTCTCTGTGGACGGGGGCATAGCAAGCATGCACGCGGACACGCGCGGGTACAAGCTCACACATACAGGTCGGGCCCACAATTACAGGTCTGGGGGCCAGCAATGGCATTTTCTCATTTTGCGCCTGACACGGATAAAAAAGATTGCTGTGATCGTCAGAGTCTCTGCTTTCTGGTGGTACATGGCGTTTCTTTCGGCAGGTGGTGGGGGGCATTGACATCGCATTTTCTGTGCGAAATGCAGTTACTAGTTTAATACTGCGATACTTTTTCATACCTTTTGAATGTATGTTTTTTATATGTGATCTTCAACTGAGTTTTATTCACTTCTATTTGAACAGTTCTTTGTTTGTTTATTTTGTTGTTACCAAATAATATTACCTTAGATTTACTTGAATTTAATTATAATTTTTGGCTGTGGAGATATGGAATATAGGACTATAATCACACCTGGATTGCATTTTGCATGAAATAGATTGGAACAAATTGGAGAAGACCAAGCCTGACCAGGCAAGACTATCAGAGAGGTCATGTTTACATTTTACCATTCATTTTATGACCACAGAAGTCCCACGGGCCATAGAGCACCTGCGGCAGAACTAGTCGCCAATGGTTAAGACCAGAACAAGACATCTGACCAGCCAGGCAAGGACTACTGAACAGCATGAGTCCATTAAGCCAACCTTATTTGGGCACCTCTCATTTGAACCCTCTCAGCTGATTCCCTATGACATCCAGATTCCATCACTGAAGACATTATCACTGGCTACAACTCCACTCTCATTTTGGGCGACTGGTGCATGTTAAGCCACCAAGGATGTGAAGTCAGAGCTCTGCCCCTGATTCATTCCTATTCCAAGTCAAAAGGGTTACAACTGAAGCTGCAGCTTCCAAGGTCTCTATAGCTTGAGATGACGATGTAGCTTCTGGCAATGTTCCATGTGCCTGTCACGGTATGGCTCTCACCACCTGGACCACAGTTCAGATATTATGTCATCTACGGATTCAGAAGGTCATACCTTTGACCTTGTTTCTGGACCATCCAACTGAAATCTGGTCTTGGCACATGCAAGCCTCCAGGCTGTCAACCTGAGATCCCTTGGACCACCTCATTCAAGCCTCCAGGTCTTCTGCCTGAGACATCTGCTTCATGGATCGTGCTCCACGAAGAGATTCTGTTAAATTCTACACAACAAACGTATTCTAAATGGGACTTGGCTGGCTTTCTCCCTGTATCTCATGTCTCTTGAGAGATATTCATGGGTTAGTTGTGTACAAAAGCTTGTTTAAGGGTGTATATAATAGTGTTAGCTTAGATCTCTCTGTGGCTTTAGGCTTTATGATTTATTTGCCCTATGCTTTGATGTGTCTTAATGCTAAAGCGTGTGTGGCAAACCCAAAATATGTGCACATAGCTGAAGAAGAAGGGATTAGGACACAAGACTCCTTTGTAGTGCAACTGTTGTAACTTCTGTCAGCCTGGCCTGCCTCTTCTGTAACTGCTAAATCTGGATCAATCCTTCGTCTTTCACTGGAAAATTGACAACCCAAACCATTATTGAGAGAACTCCTTTCTCACCGTTGGGGTTACACTTTTGTTTTGTTGTTGTTTTGTGCACAAAATGTATGGAACTGTGATTGTATGATCTGGCACAAGACGTTTGACAGCCATTGTGGTCTTGATGCTAACATTAGCCATAAAAGCCTTAGTGTTACTCAAGTGTTGGAGTCTTCTGAGTGAATTGGACCAATTTCCACATATACTATTGTGTTGAGATTCTCAGCTTACTTTGTCAAATGGCTCTTCACACTCAAATACCTGCAATTTAGCAATTGCTTTGCAAAAACACCAGCTAGTGATGCCAAATTCAAACTCAATGCAGTTTTGTGGATGTCATATCCATAACAAAAGCTAATTTTGCCCTGATCTCAACATTCAAGGTCATTAGCAGATGTACATGTTTGTGTGTTCCTAGAGCGCAGCGAGGCAGGGGAACCGCCTGCACATGAACGTGTACGAGACTCGGGGCCAACCAACAAGGGTCTCTACCACCAAGGCCAGTGGAGCGGAGCCCAAGAGGGGTTTTCGACCCCCACAGCACTGTCCTGCTCTGGCCCAGGTGGTCAGCCGCAAAGTCCAGGCTGCGGTGCCAGAACAAGGCCTGGTAAGAGTGCCACACAGCACACTCTGACCTTTGACCTGTTTAGACCATGATACCTGAGCAGTCACGGGGGAAGCACAACTGAACTCTGCTTATAGAGTAAGGCATCAGGTCAAATAAACAGTCTGTGGTTGTATACGGTCTGTGGCTATATTCAGTCTATGGTAAGATATGGCCCATAGTTGTGCTGTAAAGAGTCCATGATTAAAGACAGAATATGATTATATTCAGTCTATAGTTATATACCACGGTCAGCCATAACATCATGAGCATCAGAACTGGACCACGGAGTAATGACAGAAAGTTTGGTGGTCTGACGGATGAGGTTCTCTTCTCCATTACGTGATTGGCCAGGTGTGTGTGCATCACTTACCTGGGGAACACATGGCACCAGGATGCACTATGGGAAGAAGGCGAAGGCGGTATGATGCTTTGGGCAATGTTCTGCTGGGGAACCTTGGGTCCTGCTGTCCATGTTTTCATTCATTCATTCATTCATTCATTCATTCATTTTGGTCTTCTCAGTGAATAAAAATCTTAAAAGTCCAATAAAGTTAAGAAAAATAAGATTTTAAAAAGTTGTGTTTCTCATAAACATGCATTAAATGTTTACAAGAAAAATCAGCAAAAATGAATATAAATTACTTTTCTGAACCCTCTCGTGTTGCTCAGGTAATGCTGAAAGAAGTGAAAGGCACCAAAGAAGAAGACAAGACTCCTCCAGCCTGGTTCACCTCCTACATGGAGAAGGTAAGAAGCTGCACATGATTGACTATCTGACGAGGAGCTGAACATCATTTAAGATGACCTCGCTCAATCTTCCCTTCATTCTTCTAGTTTAAGGACCAGGTGGTTCGTGAAGCAGTTGAGAAGATCTGCCGTGAGTTCTCTGGACAGTGCTGCATCCACAAGCCCCTGGGAGGTGGTGGTGTTGGAGGGGGAGGAGGGGGGAGTAGAGGTGAAGCAATAGCTGGAGCTGAAGCCCAGCAGGTGCCCGAGGTCTCCTCCTCCACGCTGCCTGGAGCTCCATCCTCTTCCACTCCCCCCTGCTCATCCTGCAGGGGGCAGACTACTGGAGGAGGCTTCCAGTGCAGGTAAGAGGTCAGCTGATAACAAAACCCAGCAGCATTAGAGCTCAGTTTTCATTCATGTCTGAGACATTTCTAATTAATATCATTATTAGTAGTAGTCGCTCTAGTAGTATTAGCATGTCCACCAATGTCGTCTGTGGCCTCTTCGTCTTCCCCCTCAACCACTTAAATATGGACCCAGTCTGATATGAACAGATCGGATGTGGTTTGTGTTGTTCATACTTTGATGAAAAACTCAGATCTGAGTATCTTGGAAACAAAAAAAACGTTGTGTGGGCCACTTCAGCTTTGCAGTGAATGTATCCATGGCAACATGTTTCCAGTTGCCAGCTTGTCACTGTGGAAGAGGTTGCAAGGTCGTTGTTAAACTTGTAGTTGCCCTGTCAGCTCTTAATTTCTCTCTGTGTTTTTCCTTTGGTTTTTGTTGTCTCTCCTCCCTCAGTGTTTGTACGTCCTGTACACTGTGTGAACCCTGCAGCTTCTCTCATGATCCCAGTCACAACCTGGTGAGAGCCAGAACTCCTCTGTCCATCCCAGAACACGGGTCACCCGCCCCAGACCACAGCAGGTAGCTTCATTATTCATGTTACTGCAAGTGCTGTGGAATAATGATTAACAGCTTTACATCTGTTTTCATTCATTTAAGCCTCATTGTCATTGATATTGATTGTTATAACAGTTGTACAATAACCAATGAATTGCTGTCAACCTGTGAAATTTCTGAGGTTATCAAACTGAAGAATTATACATCGCAATGTTTAGTTTTGAAAATAAACGTCTCTCAGTGCCAAAATTGTCTTTTGTAGTTTCATTAGAAGCCTTTGCAAAGAGATCAGTGCAGCAGATGGTCGGCTCTGATTGACATAAAATAACAGTTCTTCAGCATATTTATAGAAAGACATTGCACATTTTAAGCAGCGATGGTACCTCACTCAGATGGTCACTGAAAATTATGCTCATCTTTAATGTGAACACAATGACTGCTAGACGAATGTGGAGCTTGTCAAGTCTTCCAGGATGATTTTGAATATGAAACATTTGATGACATATGTATGACATATATGACCGTGCTTCCATGTGTTTATGTCTCTGAGGGGGCCAATTACTACTTTTCTAGCTCCATCCAACCTGTGAAGTCATGATTGCTACCATGTGGAGGAAAGCACTCATGTTGGCTAAACATTAGCGTTGTCTTACTTGTTGACTGCTACATCATTTGCTGCTAGGTTATTACAATTGTGTGCATTGTTTCTTGGTTATCATTTTGATGTTTATTGAACTTTGGAACAAATGTTGCTATCTGTGTAATTATCAGTCCTGCTCTGGCATCTGATGGCGTTAATGTTTGTGTGGTTGCTGCCATCCAGGTTCTACAGACGAGGCGACCGCAGTTTCCGGAAGGCGGAGAAGCAGCGACTGAAAGCAGAGAAACGCCTCCTGAAAGCTGAAGTTAAAGAGATCCGCAAGCAGTTGAGGATGGAGAGGCGGGGCCTTCAGTGGAGCTCCTCACATCATGATGGAAGCTCATCCCCCATACTTCTGCAGCCTCGAGCCACCCAACACAATAGCCCTGAGTAGGTCACTGACACAAAGACAATGTTCCAAACTATGTTCTTCTAAATGGATTTCAAACTCAAGAAGAATAGCTTCTGTGATAGTTGTAGTTGCATATAATATATCATATCTTGATTCCTATGTATCTGCTGAAACATGATGTTCCAGCATAAAGAACAGCTCAGCATAGATGCAAGACAAAGCTCTTTATTTTTAACTCAGGCGTCCGAAGCGTCCTTGTCCCCTGGTGGTTCCAACCATGACAGCTGCATTCCTGGATGAGAACCTTCCTGATGGGACCCGACTGCGTCCAGGTACCAAATTTATCAAGTACTGGAAGATGAGGAACACTGGAACAATCAGCTGGACTGCTGACACCAAGGTAAAGACCCAAACCATAGAGGAGCCAGAGAAATCAAAATGTCCTCATGGCCTAGATTAGATTTTGGTGGTCAAAGGTTACCTCAAATTAGGTGGTACTGGCAGTGGATCCTTGCGTGACACATCCAATGACTTTTAGACCAAACTTAAGATACTCTCCATAGAGGACAGTAGCATCTGTTCTGTTCTGTCAGGAGCAGAGTTACCGGTTACAGCGTAGGTAGGGTTCCAGCATAGGTAGGTTACAGTGTAGGGAGCCAACAGTGTAGGTATGTTGTAGTGCAGGCAGGTTACAGTGTAGGTAGGGTTACAGCACAAAGGTTACAGTGTGGGTAGGTTACAGTGTCGGCAGGTTACAGTGTGGGCATGCTACATTGTAGGTAGGGTTACATTGTAGGTAGGGTTACAGTGTAGGCAGGTTTCAGAGTAGGTAGGGTTCCAACATAAGTGTACCAGCGTAGGTTGTAGCGTAGGTTAAGTGTTGTTAGATAAAAGTGTCAGTCAATATGAACAACAAAAGAGAGGTGAGAGGACACTTGTCTTTTGTTTGTGGAAGTTTGAGTAGAGGAACTTTTCAAATGAGTTCCCTTCTGTGAAGGCACAAGGACAGGACCAACACCCATAGTAAATTTTAGTTGCCGATTTTAACATAATTGGTGACAAATTAAATGGAACATTTACTATTTTTTGTCTGCAGCCTCATTTGAAAAGCGACAAATTTGACCTTGTTTGCTTCCCACAGCTGAAGTTCATGTGGGGAAACCTGGCAGTGGGATCAGGGGACCGTTGGAGGGAGGTTTCAGTTCCCTTCCTCCAACCAGGACAGGTGAGATGCAATCTGCTCAGTTTTTGCTAGAAATGCAACTGTGTGATTGGCGGCCAACATAACTGCATGTTTTCCAGCTTGACCAGTCACGACAGTGGCAGCCAATCAGTCTCGTAAAAATCTGACACTCTGGCCGTGAAACTAGCACACACCAGCACTGAAATTTGTCACACAAGGCTTGTGTTGATTTTATCATCCATTTTAAAATTTAGTCTCAGTGTTAGTGCAGTTTCTGTTGTTGTTTTTGTTTTGTCAAGTTGAAGTCTAATATAAGTTGAGCATTTTAGTCTTTATCTCAGTCCAAGAAAACATAATTTTATTTGTCTGGTTTTAGTGAACAAAAACTGTTAAAATTTTCGTCTAGTTTTAGTCAGGGGAATTATTTTTACTTTTACTTTTTTGTCAGCAGATAGTACAGAACATTTCCATCTAATCTAAAATTATTTTAAATAGCATTTTCTCAAATTTTTTGGATTAAAAATACAATTTTGGGGAACACGTCCAGACATGTTCTGATTGAATTGCGTATTTGAACCATAACGATTCACAGACACCAATGCTTATATAAAAATAAAGAAAATACATCTGAGATGAAAAAATGAAGAAAAGAAAGTCCCTCATGAACTTAACCAATTGAACCCTAGTAACTCCTAGTATGTCACCAAATAAATACATTGGGATGCAAACTCAGAGAGAGTGAAAAAGGTGACAGACCAGGGCAGATGTAAACCACTCACTGTAGTATTAGTGATAATGATCGTAGTAATGTCCTTATGTTATTTTGGAAGCTGAACGTGCCTGTCACCTAGATGACTTGTTTTCGTTTTTAGTTTGCAACCATGTAGCTGCCCATATGTTTTGTGTTAAAGTTAAAAACTATAGTTCGCTTGCTGCTCCGAGATTAGCTCATACTTTGAAACCATAGTTGCCTGACCAGTGTAACGCATCCAGTGGCTATGGTCGCTACATGCTAAGAAGCTAACATAAGTTACCCAGCATGAGTTTGCGGTCGGTTTAACATTATTGTTAGGGTTAGGGTTACAGCCGATACGTTATGTTGTGAACAACCACCATGTGTCTCTTCAGGTGTGTTGTTGTGCCCACATTCCTTCCATTCTACTAAAATCAAGCATAAGGTTTTTTTCTCCGTGTCAGTGTAACGAAAATGTGTCCATATATCACGTCCTCTTTCTCCCGGGCCCCATGGAAAGCATAGCTATTATAATGTTTTGTTTGTAATGTTATGCTATGAATCCTCCTCCTGACTGTCTCTTTGTTGTGCACTCTGTTCTCGCTGCGGATTTGAAAGAGGGTATGTGACTGTGTGTGGGTGTAGGGAACAGCTGGCGGAAGAGCCGATGAGGAGGAAGAGGCGGAGGAGAAGGGATTTGACAAAATCATATCATATAATGATATAAAATCATTTTGTCTTGTCTTTGTTCGCGATCTAAAATATCCATAGATTTTAGCCCAGTCTTTATCTAGTAAACTACATTTTCATCTCGTCTTTATTAGTCCAGGAAAGTACATGCTGAATCAGTCCCAGTTATTGTTTATTAATGGGGGTTTCAGTCTCATCTGGTCTAGTTTTTGTCGGGTGAAAAATGTGCGTTGACAACCATATTTCCGTTTAGTTTTCTTTAATTAAATTAACACTACACAAGGCTTCGAGGCACTCAGATGCTACATGCTACATGTACATGCTCAGTATGGACGTTCCTCTGGTGAGTAAAACCAACATTACATAAAAGGGTGAACAGCCACAAACAAGCTAACAAAGACACAACAGCAGACAGTCCAGAGGATAGTCACGGACATCCCACTTTTCTGTTATTCCTGTAAGCTGGTGACCATTTTGTTTAAGTTGTTGTGAATTATTAAAGGCAAAGCAGAAGATTCAACACACAGTACATACTCTACATCTGTGTGTGTTGTTATAAAGAAGTGTTGCAGAGTGTAATTCATTTTCATTTCCTGGTGTGGATTTGTTCTCGAAAGCTACATCTAGGAACCTGGACAACATTTATAATGCTGGTGTAAGTTCCAGAAGCTTCCAGACACTTTTAGTGAAAGGATATTTCGAAAGAAGAGCAGTTCATCTCTGGTTTACTGTATTTGCATTTCGGGAAGTCAGTCATTGTAAATGTTTCCATGGTTGCAGCAGAAAGATGGATAGACAGATGAAGACACAAAATTCAGTTGATTTAATATTTTAGGCAGAAAAGTAAAAATGAATTTGTTTCCTCAGCAGAAAATCTGCCATATGTCTGCTGGTTCACCTGGCCAGCAGAGCAGAATGAAATTAATAAGGCTTGCACTCTCAATTGGTTCATTTCATGTGAACAGCTGTGATTAATTCAAACCTCACCTGAACTGGTATCAGAACCAGACGATGTTGCTGGTGGATTAGATGAGGTGAGCAGTCTAATGGCTCCAGCTGGTCTCTCTCTGGGTGATTAGGTGGGCATCGTCAGCGTGGCGCTATGCGCGCCCTCCGTGGACGGATCCTACACCTCCCACTGGCGTCTGGCCCACACTGGAGAGCAGTTTGGACCCAGGGTCTGGTGCAGCATCGTGGTCGACCCTCTGGCCCCGGCACCTGTGATGGCTGATGGGATACTGGTGTCTCCTTGTGTCACACCACAGGTAAAAGGAATGTGTCAAGGAAGAAAGATAATATCAATACAATAAATGTTTGGATAAATATGAGAAACATACCAGACTCTTTACTGACATGCAGGGAAAGAATCCAGTGGCGAAGGATGTGAAATCATCATGTGCAGTGTCTGGAGATCAACCTGCCATTTCAGAAGATCAGGAAGAATACTATATCCCCTCAGTGGACCTGCTCACTGCCCAGGTTCGGATTCCAGTTGTTAACATGCTGCTCAATGAAGCTCATGATCCAGTGATGTAGATTCAAGAATGATGTCAACTTAACAGAATTAAGTAATTGTTGGTGACCCTGAAGCTCCTGGTTTCTTCTCCGGCTGATCATTGTGGAACATTCAGTAAATCAAGCTTGTACAGTAACAGCGAGGCACATTGAAAACCATCCTAAGTGCTGATGGTGTCATTATTCTATGGCAATGTGTGAATGATGTATGTGAATGTGCAAAAATGTACAATGATGTCTGATGTATGACAATGTATGATTTATGTATGGATGATGTACAATGTATGAATGATGCGTAATATAATGTATATGATAAACCTTGTTCAAAGATTCAACACTACAAAAACTGTGTTATTATGTTAATTAATGCTTAAATTCATAGGTTTTCAACATTTTTCATGTTCTACTGTTGATTTGTCTCTGCGTCCTTTGTCTCTCAGGATCTTTTGTCTTTTGAGTTGCTGGACATCAATATTGTTCAAGAGCTGGAGAACGTCCCAAACAACACTCCTGCTGGTGAGAAAAATCATGTTCTGCTTATGTGTGGTAACGTTTCCAGCTGGAGTTCAAAGCTGAACACGCTGACTTAATACGTTTCACGTGACTGTCACGCATAACTGTTACGCGTGAATGTTACATTTGACTGTTACACATAACATTCTACATGACTGTTGCATGTGACTGTTCCAAATTACCATTACACGAGACTGTGACACATCACTGTCATGACCGTTACACATGACCGTTTACACGTAAATATTCCAAATGACTATAAGTCATGCCAACTCAATTTTATTTATAAAGCCCCAAAACACAACAAAAATTATCACGACACATGACACTTTACAAGGAGAGCAGAAAGAGACCAATTCTTTAATTTAAAGAGACCCAACTAATCCTCCATGAGCACTTGGTGACGGCGGCAAGGAAAACTCCCTTTAACAGGCAGAAACCTTGAGTAGAGTCTGGCTCAAGGTGGGCGGAGCCATCTGCCTTGACCAGTTGGGTTGACAGAGAGAGAAAAGGAGAGAAAGAGAGAAAAGTGGGGTGGGGGATGGGAGGGATACAGAGATGCACAGTAATATCAACTATATTGTATATAATAATGATAAAAATAGTGGTGGAGATCTGTGATGGCCATAAAGGTCTGCGTCTCTGCAAGACAAGAAAGCAATTTCAGGGAAGAAGTTAAGTTAGTCACATGTGACAGTTGTGTTACTTTCCCATCCTCTTCCTCATCCATTCCTGCATGTTACTGTTACACGTAACTGTTACACGTGACTGACATGCATAACTTTCACACATGACTGGCATACATAACTATTGAGAAGCAGGATTCGTACCGAAAGGTCATTGGTTCAGTTACCTGGATGGCAAGAAGAATTGTGAATTGGGCAAGTGAAAGAACACAACTGAACAGCCGCAGGTGGTACCAACGTATAAAGCGCCAGCACATCAGAGCCACTAAAAAATGGACAAATAGAACGATATGTTGATGACCATTTCTCAGTGAAATGACACACACACACACACACACACACACTGTGTGTTTGGTGGTGTGTATGCAGTACTCCTGAAGCAGCTGCTGATATGCACTCATGCTCACTGGCATCTTTTAGCCAGACTTATGTAAAACATCTAATGTATATATGATACAACAAACTAATCATCAATCAATCTCCTGTCTCAATCCAGACATGACTCCCTGCATGTCCCCGCTGCCTCAAGATGGCCACCTAGAGGATAAAACTAGTCCGTCTTTGGGTCTGATCCAGGAGGAGACAGAAGTGATCAACAGCATCATGGGTAAAGGAGAAATATGATATCTGCCAGAGGTGGCGCTACCTAGCATGTGTCGGGAGCCAAACTATTGCAAATATTAAAATGCTGCAGAGACTTTAAAGCCATGATGATTGACGCAAAGAATTGCAGCATAACTTCTGAGATATTAGATGCTAACAGCAGCACAACTTCTGAGATGACAAGCGAATTCTAGAAACTGCTTTTCCTGCGGAAAATGCGATGTGAATGCTATGTGCTACCCTGTGAAAGAAACCTCACATAAGACGGTGATATACTGTATTTTTTATCCATGTCAGGCGAAAAACGAGCAAACCCCATCGCGGGGCCCCCAACCTGTATTTGTGGGCCCCCCGAACTGTATGTGTGGGCCCCCCGACCCGTATGTGTGGGCTCGTGCCTGCACGCATCAGCGTGCGTGCTGGCTTTGCCCGTGTCCACTTGCACAGAGACATAGAGCATTCAGATGCACCACTCGGTGCTCTGAGGGTCCTGGAACGAAATCCATAGGTCGCTCGGTTAATACGGTCGCATTTTTGGAATTTGCACGAAATTGCCAATGTTTTAACTAAAACGGGTGCACGATACTTCAAAACTGTCGCCGTAGTGACCATTTGTCGGGAAAATCCTCTGACATGGGAGATTTTACATGTAATCGAATGAGAAATCTCAGTGCACCCCCAAACTTTCGATGCGCCTCCCAATGCTTGGAAGCATGTGGAAGAAAATGTGTAAGTCGGAGGGTGTCGTCACATTTTATGAAACAGCACAAATTTTCCTACATTTTGACCGAAATTGGCGCACGCAACATCAAAATTGGGGTCGTGGCGGCGGTTTGATTCAGAGAAATCTGAGTGAACCTCAAACCTGCTTCGCACTCTTAAGACTTGCCGCCCACACTCGAGCTGACACAATACACACCCATTATAAACTCTGTAATGCTCCCAAAAAACCTCGATACATAAATCATCATCTTCCGAAAATAAGGTTTTTCCCTAAAGAACCAGGATCATTTATGGCCGCCGCTCTCATCGACATTTTAGAGTTGGAACAGTTTTTTTTCCCTTTCCCATTCATTCGTATGGGAGATTTTTTTTTCCAGTTTTTCCTTAATATTTCGAAAACGATGGCCCACTGGTCAACACCGGTTTGTGTCAAATCAAGTAAGTCCTCATTGAGAGTTTGCCAGACTGGATACATTTCAAAGGTGTGTTTTTCCTGTTTTTTCCCCTTTCCAATTCATTTGTATGGGAGATTCTTTCCAGTTTTTTTTGTTAATATTTCGATGTAATAATGTTTCAGCCAAACAGGATAACAATATGAGACTGCCACCAAATATGTGACTGCCACCTCATTGGCATTCACATCAATATGTGACACAACCTCTGAGATGACAGAGGCTAACATTAGCGATGCAAGTCCTGAGTTAGTGGATGCCAACATTGGTAGTGTGACTCCTGAGATGTTGAATGCTAACGGTAGCAGCGTGACTCATGAGGTGCTGGATGCTAACATTGGCAGTGTTTCTTCCGAGACATTGGATGCTGACATAAGAAGCAGATGTACAAACATCATATAAGATGATCACATGTTAGCAGTGTGTTTGCTTTCTCACCTGGAACAACATTAAAGGTAATGATAATATCTAATGAAGCAACATATCAACCTTTATCAGTTTAGCCGACTTGACATCACCACTGCTGCTGCAGGTGAAATACATTGTGGGATGTGTTGAGCTGCGAGGGAAATGAAAAGACAGTTGCTGGCTTCTGTCTACCAGTAAATAACCGTATATTATTGCTGATACCGATGTTTGTATCGCAGATGCTCCTCATGCTGCAGCATCTGGTGCTGAAGGCGGCGGCATTCCGGCTCAGGAGGAAGGCGAGGATGACATCAGCGGGACTCAGTTTGTTTGTGAGACTGTGATACGCTCGATGACACTGGAGGAGGCCCCTGACCACACCCCTCTGCGAGGGTCCCACGCAGGTCAGGATCCATCCCTGTTGTAGTTAATCCAGCTGCCTAGTGTCTCTGAACCTGGAACATGGAAGGTCGTCGTCGTTGTTGGAAACTAGCTAGGCATGATGAGACATCCATTCAAGCGAAGACACTTCAATTGTCCAGAGAAAACAGAAGAACATTCTGAGATTCTTCCTTCGTAATTGGATGTCTGATCGGCCAAGCAGGCGCTTGTCAGAAGGTCATACATCCACGTTGGAAACTGAGAAATGGCGATTGGTTATAAACTCAGTTTGTAGTTGTTAGATACTATAACGTCTCATAGCAGGAAAACTAATCATGGCTCTCTTCCATTACTTTTGAGACACTAAGTGAGCATGCTCCATGGCAGATCCTGTGCCACGGAGCATGCTCAGTAGCAAGAGCCTGACTCTGAAATGAGCGCAGTCGTCTTTCATGTCATCAATCCACCGCTGCTTATAAATCAGTTCAATAACCAAGCGATCTTTCTCCTCTCTTTTTGTTTTCTTGTAATTGGAGGAGCAAAATGATCAATAGTCTAACAGTTGGTGTTGTGTTTGCTGGCAGTGGTGGATTCAGGTGCTCACGGTGGCGCTGTTGTGAAGGGTAAAGTGGTGAAAAAGGAGAACTCCGAAAACCCCCTGAAACCATCAGCCACATTGAAGACTTCCCTCCCCTCACCGCTGAAAGCCTCCATGACCTCGCCCCTCCCTTTGGCACTGCCCTCTGGGCCCGGCCCCAGCTCAGCACCAACCCTGCTGCATGCTCTGCCCACATCGCAGGAGCACACAACCACAGGTGGGTGGGTAGGATTAGGTGACCGGATAACCAAGTTTATGTGGGACGTCTCTAAATTCACACATAGGCGTCACAAGGAATGAACTGGAGAACCATCAATGAACGAGAAGAGACGAAACACTCATCTACAGTGTTTTTATAATGTTTCCATAGAAACAGCTTGACTGCAACTGCTTCATCCAACAATGTGAACAATTAGAAGTCTGTTCAAAGCTGTTCAGTCGCCTGATAAATCTGCATTCACCTTTGTCAGTGATGTAATCAAGAATCAACAGGCGGAAGTGCAGAAGGGTTGACAGTCGAGCCTCAGTGACACAGAGTTCTAGTTGCTATGGAGATGTGGTTGGGATGGTGGTCTTTAACATGAAGGGGAGGAGGGGCAAGGACCAGCACTGGAAAATACTGGTCGAGACCACAACCACAGAATGTTTCACAGAACATTTGAACATCCAGCTTTTGAAGTAGTTTGGCAACATTCCCTTCTAGGAGCCATGCTAACATGCTCATGCCGTCCAGCTGTGATCGTATCCTCAGTGACAGATTCTCCTGATCCCAACACAGCTGAAGGGGAGGAGCCACACATGGCAAGCATGCGTGTGGCGTCCATGGCGAAGCCAGAGAAGCAACCACAAGACGAGAAGCAAGTTGAAGGAGAGCGGCGAGTGGTGGCGAGGAGTCGCTCGTCCTCCACCTCCTCAGAAGATTACATCATCATCTTGCCTGACTGCTTTGACACTAGCCGGCCACTGGGGGAATCCATGTACAGGTATGTGCCAGGTTGCCATTTCAACCATTTCCAGTCCACAGTGTGAACATGTTATACATGCAGGTACTCACAAGAAGCATAAACGAGGTGAGGAGCTGCAGCATTGCTACCATTATGTTGCTGGTCCATGTTGCAGCTCCGCTCTGTCCCAGCCGGGCGACATCCCAGCCATGAGCCCACCTGACCCCAACCTCCCGGCGCCTGACCTCCCAAGCAACACTGTGACAGAGGACACGGTGGCAGCGGCTGCCGACACGTGTGCTTTGGGCAACAGCACCGCCAACGACATGCTGTGCACGTCTCAGACGCTGGACGATGAGCCGCTGACTCCCGAGGTGGTGGCGCCGCTCAACGCTGTCGCCACAGCAAGGTAAGTGTGAGCAGCGGGAACTCGCAGAGGGAAAATTTAGGGAAGATCAACAAAACACGAGGCGCCATTTCTGTCGTATTTTAGTAAGGAGTCTGTTTTACTGTGTTTTTGAGTCAGGGACTGAGGTCTGGCATTCCAGGTCTACTGACTCCGTTTCTGATTTTGGTTCTGCTGAAAGGTTCAAAGATTCAGCCCCAAAAGAGTCAAAGAAGGTCAAATATTTGGATAGACAAAATCTATCCACATTCAAAAAAATCTATATCTTAATTTTAAGTGTCAATTGAAATGATCAAATTAAATACAGACACTAAAAATGATGTTTGAATATATGATACATGAAGATAAATCATAAGCAGCTGAACCTTAGCGTTCTGATGACAAACCTCAAGTTCCAGTTGAGGTCAAAGACATGAACGAAACAAGCAAATGTAAAAGGGTTGGTTGTAAATCCTGACTTTTCAAGAAGAAAGTAATTAGAAAATATTGAAGGAAAAAGTGCTCTATGTATTAAAATTAAATTGTAATCAAGTAAATGTGGTTTAGTGTTTGTCGGAGCTTCTCCTGTTGAACAGGTTCTCGTGTTAGTTGCAGGTGGAATTGTTGAATCAACTGATCCTGTTGCCCTAGTGACTATAAATGTGTCTGATGTTCCTCAGTCCAGAAAGCAGTGGAGAAGAACCTGATGCTGCAGGAGACCCTGAAAACCATCAAACTGCGGATGGTAACACCTTTTTACACTGATTTCATTGGTTACTGTCAGAAGGAAGTAATCAGTCACTTCACAATACTACTCTCTCTGCATGACGTTCCGCAATCAGGCCAGTTGCTATTTACTTTTAGTTTTTTATAGCTCATCATTTTGTTACTGATGCATGATGTCATTTTTAGCTTTATTTTGTAACTTGATGTGAGAAGGTGATGTAATGATAAACTGGTCTTTTCACCTGCATCGTTGTCCATTAACTGGACAGTTATTTTTCCATTTTTAATAATGCTCGCTTTGAGAACGTATTTACCCTCACCCTGATTTCTTGTGTTTTTGCATGTTTGTCAAACTTAAATGTTTCAGATCATTAAACAAATTATATTATTCGACAAAAGTAACCAGAGTCAATACAAAATGCAGTTATTCATAGATGATTTCTTGTGTTGAGGGAGAAAAGCCCCCCAAACCGCCCTGGTCCCATGAGACGCTGTGAAGTCAGCCAGTTTCGCTCCAATTTTCTTTGCAGAATTGGTGGGTTTTCGAGCATGAATGGCCCATTTAAAGTCCTGCTACAGAATCTGGGTCGGATATAAGTCCAGACTTTAACCAGGCCACTCCAGAACTTTTGTTTTGGTTTTTAAGCCATTCAGAGGGGAACTTGCTGGTGTGTTTCGGATCGTAACCCAGGTACACCTGAGTCCCAAGGCCTCAGAACTGACCTCATAACCTCTACAGACTGAGCGTTACCCCAACCGGAACCCTCTGATCTGGATTCAGCAGGTCTGGCAGTCCACAGTGATGCTTGTGGAGATGTGCTTCATCACTAAATGTCATTCGCTGGCTGTGGTGACCGCGTTACCTCATTTCCAGTTACCGGAGTTTCTGTGTGTTGTATGTAGCATTATTAGCGTTCTTGCTTCTGAGCAAGATAACTTCTTACATTCTTCATTTTAGTGTTAATGACCTGTGGGGTAGCTAAATGTTCACTAGTTCTGTGTAAGCATTTGTTGATTACCTGCTAATCTTAGTTGTTTGTGATCTGTTAGCTACCTGTTAGCGATGGCTTCTCTCTCTCTCTCTCTCTCTCTCCCACTCTCCTGCTCGCTCCTGCTCGGTGTGTCAGATGTTTAGTTCTTCCTCTGCCTCCTTACATGTTAATGGTGCATGTGATAAGTGTAGTTTATTTGTAGGGTTAGAGGCTCAGTGAGCTTGAGGTGCGGCTCCGCACAATGGAGAGTCAGTCACTAGGAACTATAGCTAGCCAGCCCCCAGTAGCCGGTGCAGGCCAACCCAATGTTAATGTTGAGTAGGTGTGTTCTTACGCAAAAACTATGTGGAACTCTGTAGTTTTCTCTTGACCTCTGCCTAATTTAATTAGTGATGACATGTATAGCCGCATGTCATCGTTCACACACTGGCTGTCGAGGTGGTGTCCCGTAAATAACGTGGGCGTAATTAAGAATTGGCAAACTTTCTGGGGAAAACCTGGTCTGATTAGGAGAGACGGCATCCATCCCACTTTGGACAGTGCAGCTCTCATGAAACATAACAGGTTTATTAGCCAACCAACAACATGACAATCCATAGTTGAGACCAGTAGGTGGCGCTGTAGTCCTACACGCTCCTCTGCGCTTCCATTAGAGCAGGTACCCACCCAGACCCCTGTACTGACTGTGTCTGCCCCTCCACCACTCAAATCAATGGCATGAAAAACAATAAAAATGACTCGTAAAAACCTAACAAGAGTTAACCCCACCACAGCCAAATTACAATAAAACAGGAATTACATGTGGATTTTTAAATATCTGTCATCCAAAGCAGTATAAGTAAATAATCTCATATCAGATCATCATATTGATATATTTTGTCTTACTGAAACCTGGCTGTGTAATGATGAATATGTTAGCCCAAATGAATCCACTCCCCCCAGTCGTATCAACACTCATATTCCTCGAGACACTGGTCGACGGGGTGGAGTTGCAGCCATTTTTAATTCAAGCCTATTGATCAACTCTAAACCTAAAATTATTAACTCATTTGAAAGCCTGGTTCTTCATCTTGCAAATCCAGCCTGGAAAACTTTACAGCCAGTTTTATTTGTCATAGTGTACCGGCCTCCAATTCAAAGTGCTTCACACAATACATAAGAACACAATGACAGAGGAAGATAGACAGAATAAAACATTTAACAAAAGAAGAAATGTGTCTGATGGGGCTGTAACTAAATTTAAGGAAGTGATGCCATCAGCATTTAACTTAGTGTTTCAT